>CAAKMY010040596.1:8726-31843 GCA_901111285.1 Corrigiola litoralis
GGGGGAAATGAGTGGGACGGAGGTAGTACAAAATAGCTGAACCTCCAATTCGATAATGCAGCCAGCTATTCTGTATCATGATTCCCTTTAAAGAAATCTTTGGAGAAGTACGTAGGCACACAGAATGAAGATAAAAAATTAAATTTTTCTTAGTCCATATTAATAATATGGTAGACAAGCTACACAAAGGAAGAGTTCCTTGCAAAGACCGTGACAAGACCCCAAGGCCCCCAACACTATCTCAAGCTTGTAATAATTTATTGACTAAATGTACGCCTCCTCCATTAAATCTAATTTCATTATCATCAACACAGTAAAAATCCAAAATATTTGCGGTAAGTAGAAAACTAATCAAAATAAAACAAAGAAAAATGTGGACTTATGTCAAAAAGAAATCAACAAAATTTAATATACGACTTCAACTTGCAGTAGGACTCATGTACCAAAGGTCAAAAATACATCCTAGTACAGATTAATGTGAACCAAGTATACCATAAGCCTGATTAGAACGTAAAAGCAGAGTCAGATATAGTGCTATGCCTGAAATGTCTCACATAATAGCTCTTGTTTGATCCACACCAACAATCAACTTTCTAAAGCGCTTTCTCATTATCTCAATGCTATTTAAAGTCAAAATTACAACCCGAACAAACTACCAGAGTCAAAGACCAAGATATACCAAACAATATTAATTCCTATCAGCCACAAAACCAAAAGGAGGTAAGAGATGACAGCATAACAGAGGATAACATGACAGTAGCTATGTCTGATACTCTAGTCCTTGCCCATAGAGATACCAGAAACCTACTTCCCAAGTCCGCAGTTACAACCCCTCATACCTGCAATTAGTTAGCTATCATACTTGACAAGCAAATATGTCAAAGAAACCAAATCTCCTTAAACAACCAGAGTCCACGATATACCGAAGTAGTTGATACTTCAGAAGAAATCAAAATCCTCAAATCCACACCTGCACCTTATCCTTTCACAGTTGCTCCGGAGTCATAGTAAGCTCGAATTATTATATTCCCTCCATCCGAAAAAGATTGGTCACATTTGACTTTGATGATCGAGCTTCTTGTTCAATTCCAACTATGGTTTTGAGATACAATATTTAGTATTGATTACAGATATTTTACTTTTGTAATAAGAGTAATACTTTTGAATATGTATCCAACCATATAAATTTCTTAATCTAAGTCTATACTTTCGTGAAAATTATGTTCAAAGTTGAATAAGAATGACCTCAAAAGTCAAATGTGGCCAATCTTTTCGGGATAGAGTGAGTAGCTTATTTTCTAGGAATATTTCATATTTCCACTTGATTACATGAAACAAGCTAAAGAATGTTCTTGTAATTAAAAAAGAAATGAACATTCGTTTTCTCCAAAAACACACATAGCCTAGGTAACCAAATTTCAATTCCTAATTTTGAAACTTGATCAACTGAATCTCCTCCAAACTTCCCAATAAACTATCCAACCGAAATCTCCTCCAAACTTGAACTTGACGTAGGTATCATGTACCAAAGGTCAACAAAAAATCGTTGTGCACGTCAATGTGGATCCAATTATATCATAGCCTATTAGCCTTATAAGAGCAAATAAGCAGATTCAGTTTGAATCCTAATTGCCTGTCATTATTCAAAATAGTGGCTCTGGTTTGATCCACACTCATCAATCCACTTTCTTAAGCTCATTAGCCTTCTGTCTTTCTCAATGTTATTAAAATTCAACATTCCAACCCAAGCAAACTGCCGGAGTCCGAGACCAAGATATACCATTATATTACACTTCCAATTAGCCCACAAATGAATTCCACAAAATGAGGCAAGAAAAGAAGGCCTCAAAGTAGCCTGTCTGTTTTTTGAGTCTATACACATAACTATCATAAGAAATTCTAATTCCCAAGTTCACGGTGAGTCGGTGACAACCCTTTTTGCTTGCAATGAATCAACTATCATACTTTACAAGCAAATACTACAAAGAAAGCAAATCTCCTACAAAAACCAGAGTTCACGATATACACAAGTACTTAAGTGTGCAAATTCACAAAAAGAAAACACCAAAAAAAAAAAGCTACAGAGCACACATAACTAACAGATTTTCATCAACTAAGTTCTATTTATTAAAGGCTGAAGCTAGATGAACGAAGACAATAAACTAAAAAAATGAGGAATGATATTGTTAGGCACAGGCCCTGATTTTCAAAATCAGAGAGTTAAAGGGAGGAATGGGAAAGATCAGAAATAAAGAACTACGGCACTAGTATTTCTCTCAGATTTCATTAATCTGGGTGTCCATATGGGTGGATTCAGTACCTTCATGTCAAGAATCTAAGCGTTTTGTTTGAGGAAGGTAATAGTGAATCCACCCATGTGGACACTACGGGGTAGAAATCGAAATCCTATCTGCAACCTATCCTTTTAGGGATGTTTCTGAATCCTAATAAGATCAAAATGTTATATACTCCCTCCATCTCAAAAAGATTGGTCATATTTGACTTTGATTGTCTAACTTGTTAAGCTTTTACAAAATATATACTTTAGAATGGTACTTTTCAATATGTATCCAACCATATGAGTTTTCATAATATAAGTGTATGTATTATGTGAAACCATTCTCCAAGTTGACAAGTTTGACCTCAAAAGTTAAATGTGGTCAATCTTTTTGGAATGGAGTAAGAAGCATTTTTTCTAGGAATGATGCATCGTTCCTCTTGATTACACAAACAAGCAAAAGAATGTTTGTGTAATCAAAGACGAAATGAACATTCTTCTTCTCCAAAACCCAAATGGTCAAAATATCAAATTTCATTTCCCAATTTTGATACCAACTGAATCACCTCCAAACTTTCACCAAAATTATCGATAAGCTATCCAATCGGAACAACGTCAACCAATCCAAAAAAACAAGAGTTGGGTAAGATGGTAGGTCACAGGATGAGGTTTGATATTTAGAGTCAGCTCTCAACTTAAAGCTCACCCTCAGGCCTCATCCTATCATAAGACTGTCTTACTTACGTGTTGCTTGTCAATTAAGCATAACATCACAGCTACCAAGCCTTAGTCCCAAAAGAATTTGTGGTCAACTAACATGAATCATCATTAGAAATCATCCATACTACTTCTACACTAACTTTCTCCCAAACATTCTCAAACCTGACAAAGAAACAAACTTTCTCCCAAACAATTATTCCAACACACAATAAGCTGAAACCTTTCAACTTCATTGCCATGTTTTAGCAAAGATACAAGCCACTCCTAAGCACCCACATAAACTAATCCAATGAATCAATTCTTAATAACCACAATCACGACAACGACAACAGGAACAGCAAGAAATGAATAAATTAGAGTAAAAAGCCAACCTTGCCACTCCAAGTGTAAGAATCAGTGTGACAAAGGGCAGTGAAGAGGATCTTGATCCTGACTTCCCCAGCTTGAGGTGGCGCGACTTCCACATCCTCGATCACCATTGGCTTCTTGGGTTCCCAGGCCACCGCTGCTGCTCATTTCAATCATTTTTACCAACAAAATGGACCCACCATCATCAATCATCATCATCAACAACAACAATCTAATAAGCTAACAATCTCAAACATGACAAAGAAACAAACTTTCACCCACCATATTATCCCAACACACAAAAAGTTCAAACTTTTCAACTTGATTGACATTTTTCAGCAAAATATACAAAACCACTCCTAAGCACCCATATAAACCAATCAAATGAACCAATTATCAATACCAACAAACCACAATCACAATAAAATGAACCCACCATCATCATCAACAACAACAATCTAATAATGGGTTTGCATGAATTACCAAAAACAAGATAAAGTTACCTTTGCATGTGATGACTTTTCCCTGAGTACTCTCCATTATTTTTTGATGTGTTTTTTTCTAGTGTGGTCACTGAGAGTGCAATATGTAAGGAGAGTCCAAAATGTATTATTTGTGGCAACTTATATGAGTACCTCAAACTCTAGTCTAGATGAGCTTCATAGTCAGAGGTTAGTGGTCTATCTATTTCACTGGATCCGGATATGATGGCTTTAGAGACTTTTAGGCAAACCCGACTGAACCGTCTGAATCCCAACCAGATACAACTCGAGAAAATCACCATTTGAAATCGGCATGATGCTACTCTGAAACCCGATACAACTCAAAAAGTTGGAACCTCGAAATCGACACGAGTTAACCCGCAACCGATCCAACCTGATACAGATATCGTACACAAAATTGATTGAACCTTAGTTGATTATTATCAAAAATTATGTACGCTTTGTTTTATATTATTTTTTCTAAATTTGATCTACAATGTTGAATAAAATTTTATTAATTTGAAATTATGGTAGAGATTAATTCGATCAAAAGCTGACCCGAAATTAAGATGACCCGATATTAATGTGACTTGAAACTGACATATTCCAAAATTCGTCATAACCTTACCGGAAAGAACTAATGACCTGATGTGAACCAAATATGACACGGCTAAACCCGATTGACCCGAAGGCTTCCATTACCCGACCCGAATATGTTATATCGCATGCATAGAATGCAAACTTCAGAGGTACTATATACGAAATCGTTAATCCTTTTACTGATAGCATGTCACGTCAGCAGTTAATGGCAAAAAGTTAATGTCATTTAGTAAAAGGGTATCATATGCCAAAACTTAATTTCGTGAATATCACATGCAAAATGTCGAACCACGGAGATACCACGTCTCATGATTTATATACTTTTCATGGGTTGGGCTTGGGCTTTGCCTAAAAAAGTCACCAATAACAACAACCTCACTCACTAAACTAAACTAAACTAAACTGAACTGAAACTGAAGTAAAGTAAACAGAACTTGTCTGTGAGTTTGTCACCTACCCTCTCTCACGACTTTTCTTCATCGAAGACCTCATCATCTTTCTTTTTGGTATGTTTTTCCTCAAATTTCACATTAATTTCATCATATCTTTAAAACCCACCAAATTAAAACAAATTAAAAAGGGTATTTTGATCTTAATTTGCTAACATGTTTGGTCTACTAATAATATTAACACTTTGAAATTGTTGGTTCATATTTGTTGCATATATTTGATACCCAATTTTAGTTTCTTTCGTTTATATCCATCTTTATGCTCATCAGTCCAATCCATGTCTTCTTTATCTGCTGATATTAGTAGTTATGTGGGTGTTGAGTAGATACAATATCAAAAGGTCAATTATTTGTTTGTATGAATGAAATGGGTGTGATTATTTATGTGGGAAATATGCTATTTTTCTGTATTTGAGAGGGATTATGGCCAATTTTTTACTGTTGCATTGACCCAATTTTTAATTTTGTGTTCTGGTCAATCCGGGCTATGGTCAGTGATTTTGAGTTGTTGAGGTGTAGCAAATAGCTATGTAACCTGGACTCAGCTACAAGTGTCAGACTCACAATTGTTTGAAATTTTACAAGATTTTGACTTGAATGAAGTGTTAAAGTGTTACACCCATGACGGAGTTTTGAGTGTCCGACATGGGTGTGTGAGGTAAAATGAAGAGTGTGGGTAACAAGGTCGATTGTGATGAACTCAACATAGAAATTTTCTTGTGGGTTAGTAGGTCGGATTGATTGCCCGTATTGTGGAGCGATATTTAGAGACTATACATGTATGTGTGACTGTGTTTTACCTCTACCTGACTTGTTGTTTATGGACTGAGGAGCGTAGTTAGACTATTATGTGGGATATGTTTTTTAAGCTTAGGTGAATAGAGTGTGCCTAGTTGTTTGAGGGACAGAGCTAGACTCTGTATAGAAATTTCGGCTGTTTTCTACCGCAAATTTAGTAGGATAGGGTGTGGTGAATTGTTTGACGGGCAGAGTTAACTTTCCTCATAAAAATGTTATTCCTCACTAAGGAGGAAAGGGTGTGTCCAATTGAATGGGGGGGGGGGGGACGTAGACTCTCAAGAGAATTTCCTGTATGATTTACCTCCTTAGATGGGAATATGGGATATGGTGTGCTCTACTGTTGTAATGTACTAGATCTCATTTACGTATTACACTTCACCTTAGGTTGGATAGGATGTGAAGCTAGAATTTGGCCCTATTCCATAGTTCATCCGAGGTGGGATTCTTGGTTGGTTTTTGCTTCGGGAGCCTCAAACTTTGATGTAGTTGGTTGTTTAGGTAACTAATTCTTGCCTTTCGTGTAAGTTTATTATTCAACTAAGTACTGCATTAGCACATTATCTCTGTTCCATGGATTTATTCATAGAAAGTATTTTGGAGAACATGGTTGGTTTATGGTCTAAATCCACTTTAATACAACTGGCTGAATGAGTTAGGTTCATGAAATTCGAAATCTTAGATTCCATATTGTTTTGTTGGCCTCTTTGGTTTATCCTATGGTCCTAAATAGCGGTGAACGAGTTGTCGCACTTGTCGGTTCAACAGGACATCTGATACATGGTTACACGAAGTCACCATGTACTTGTACAGTTCTACTAGATACCCAAGTTAATACATGAAATGATACATAGCATTTGTGCCTCCTTTGCACCAAAATATGAACAATAGCACTTAAACTTGGGTATGAGGTCTCCTTATATGTGTCCATTGTGTGAGCAGTGATCTTATTCAGGTTGAAAATATGTTAGTTTTAAGTCAATGTCCACGAGACCACGACACAGGCTGTACTTGTCGAGTACGCTCATCGTGTTTCTGTGGTGTTTGCTCTCAATAGTTTCATTTGCCAGTTAGCAATTTATGTTTTGGAGAATTATACCAGCACCTTGAATGTGGGAGCTAAGGAACACTTACTGTCAAAGCTTGTAACATTATGGTATTTGTTACAGGTGATAAATGGCGTCTACTTTCCGTGCGTTCTTGAACAGTCCTGTTGGTCCTAAGACCACTCATTTCTGGGGGCCTATTGCCAATTGGGGATTTGTCGCGGCAGTTAGTTTCTCACCTTCTTTAAAATGATATTCGTGTACTTTTTTGCATCTTAGAATGAACTTATAAACTTATCGTCTGTGTGACTGGTGGGTTACAGGGGCTCATGGACATGAACAAACCCCCTGAAATGATATCTGGCAACATGAGTGCAGGTTGGTGTTAGTTTCAATATTGGGCGAAGTAAACCCTGCTAAAGGTTGTTATCACAATGAACTGATCTATATCTTTTGGTTTGCAGCAATGTGCGTTTACTCGGGATTGTTTATGAGGTTTGCGTGGATGGTACAACCTCGTAACTATCTACTTTTGGCATGTCATGCCTCAAATGAGACTGTGCAATTGTACCAATTCTCTCGATGGGCAAGGGCTAATGGGTAAGGCATTTCAAGTACTACATAGTTCCAACCTTGTTTCAATGGTATGGGTTTTATGTTTTGGGGGAGGGATCAAGGTTAATTCTTCAACAGCTATTACCTCACACAACAAGTTGTCAAAAATAAAAAAGTTGAGGCTTTCTGGAATCACAGATGTTATATCTAGTTGATAGCACTTTTGTGAAAGTAAGGGTTGGCACTTGGCACTGACCTGATGAAGCCAACTGCTGACATATGGATTGTTCCACTATTAATTCTCTAGGTAAAAATGCTAGAGCATTTCCCTATCGCATATTGCTGGGATACATACATAATGAAATCAAGGTCTTCTTCCAACACTGTGGTCCATAAACCTACCCCTAGTAGACTCTTGCTAAGGAGGGACTGAGGGGCTCTCGAACATCTATAGTCTGGATCTACTAGAGGGATTTTCGATCTAAGGCTTATATTTTTTGCCCTTTTTCGTTTGCTTTAGCTTTCACCCTTTTCTTATCTATTTTACGAAATATCTTCCCACTTATTGAAAAAGAAAGAATGGGGTCAAAGGATCAATAAGTGCTGGGCTGCTCGTGTTCTGGCCATCTATTACAATCTTAGATTTCACCATTACAATTGGCGTTTTTTAGGGATTCTGTAGTCAAATAGAGTGGCGGATACAAGTGGTAGCATCCATGGGCTAGCATATGCTACTCCTAATAGAAGATTATAGCAAAAAATAATAGGATCGCTATCCTCGTTATTGAATTCTTGGTATCCACTAGCACCCAGTGTGAATTATAGAGGCTGCAACCCGTCTGCTTGACCTTTTGTAAGGTGTTGCTGGTCTCTTTGACCAAATTAAGGTTGAAAAGTTAAGCCGGCAAGAGATGCAAAGCAACTCATACCAGTCAGATCTTGTTTTGACGACTTGTTGCATAGGTTCAGTGTCCTATTATGGATTTGACCGTGTGATGCTGCTTGGTCCTTTCTGTAGCCCCTTCAAGAAGAGGAAACGGATTTTAATGCTGTAAAAAGTATACTTCTGATAAAACAAAAATAAAACGTCGTTGATTGAGCCTAGGCAGAAGAGGAAAGGATGTATTTAGTTTCAAGGTCCGAGACAGATGATTGTTTGTGTTCTGTGTGTAGAAATTGCAAATGAAGTCCTCACTGGAAGGCGCGACTTGCGTTGTGTCTAGGGAGTTATCCGTACCAAAGTTGCTATAAGCCTTACCCAGTGTACGACCAAAATTAGAATTTCAGATGGGCGCCAAGATTAGAGCTTACTTTAATGTGGTTTTTATCTTGCCATGGGCTTATGAATTGTTTGCTTACTTGTGTTGAGCTGTGAGCTAAATACTTCTTTTGCCGCACCAGTGGAATGATCACATATCGACGTCAAGCTAACATAATTCATTGCTCTTTATTGTAGGTACTTGTCAGAAAAGAAAGAGGAAAAGAAAGAGGAAAGCACACCACAATGATTTGATCATTACATTCGATGCTCATCTTCTGTGACTTGTATGATGCATTGATCTGTTGGCTTGTATACTAACATAAAACTACAGGGGCTAGCTCCTGAAATTTGCTAGTTAGTTAAAATTTGTTTGGCGTTCATTTCACAGTGTTGCCAAAGATTTATGTATTTAAGCTGTTGAAACATATTTTAAGGCATGCTCTGGAACGATAACTTCATCCCTGGTTAATGGTTATTGTTTCCCAACGATTTATGCAGTCTTTCACCCATCGAAACATGCGTATTCCAAGGCTTACTGCCTCCACCATCCGGCATATCTTGGTTTTCTCTACATGTTTCGTGACATGCACCACCAGGTAGTCTCATGGACTTCTAAACTGAGGCGTCAAGCTTAGAAGCTGTCTATATAACTGGCTAATGGCTATAGCTTATTAATTGACCAAAAAAATACAAAGAGAAAATCGAATGGTATGTGTGTTAGATCGAGCATAGAGAGGAAAATATGAAGTAGGGTCTAGAAGAACTTGAATATTTGAGAACATTGAGCAGTGTAAAGCTACAAAACTATTTGAAATTGATTATGGGGGAGCATATGTGACTTTTATAATTTAGTGGCATTTTCTCACGATATGCATATGCATGACAAAAAGCTCCTTGCATATACTACCATCACCATGCTTGATCATACAGAAACATGCAGCGTATGCCTTTACAAGCACTCTCAAGTTTGTCTCTATCATCGTTAGTTGCATACTGGCATACACTCCCAGTCTAAAATTTGAAGGCTAAAAAGGATATGCTCATTCCCTTGATCTAATTGATGAGAAACTGCCATCTACAAGAGGTAACAGATCTCAACACCATTGAGTGCGCCAAGTCATTCATTTTCTTCACCAGGAAACTGAGGGACAGCCCATTTGCCAGATTTAAACTTGTTGTAGAAGCTGGTACTTTTTGACACCACATAGAAAACTGCATACATAAATAACAATTATAACAATTAGCTGAGCTAGAGAAATGAGATTGGGGTAGCCTCTATTAATTATAGCTTCTCATGTATTCAATATTTTTGTATCATTCTATTTCAAAAACTAACTTCTTTTCCCCGTTAATAAGTTATCTACTTTTCTTAGAACTAGAGAACTACCATGATCAAGAATGTACCTGGTAGTCCAGGAACAACAAGATTTGGTTCCTTCAGGACATCATGAAGTGTGCTTTTCTCATTTACTTGCACCCATCTGGAGGGGTCTCTACCTGGCAAACAACCACAAGATTGAAGAAGATAGCATGTGTAAGCATTCAGTATTAATCAAAGTAACAATGATAGAAAAGTAAGCTTAGACCACTTAGACAGAGGCCAAAAGCAAACAGGACTGAAGCAGAATGAACAATAGATAACTAAAGCACATACTATAGCTTACTGTAGCACGTACGGATGCCCTGAAGAAAGCGGCATAACATTATGCAGATCATCGAGATCAACAGAAATTATCTGTTCCGTTTTCGTTTCTTTTGATACAAACATATTTTACCTCTAGCAAAAAGCTCTTTACTAGCTTCAAGAACTCATCTGGTGTACTCTGATATTAACAATTAAGAGCTGAGTAGTTTAAAAAGCAAATCCGTCAGAACGTTAGGAAAAAAGTATACACTACCTGCAGGGTTCCCATGGTTTGAAGAAGCTTTATTTTCATGAATGGTTTCAGCGCCTGCACCTGCAGTTCCTTCTAAAAGATTACGCAAAATCTCGGCCTTCGATAAGCATACTGATGATCCAACCTACAAAGTTACATTTCAGGCATTACTTTCACGTAGACATAATCTAGTCAGAAAAATTTACCAGAAAAGTAGAAAACCATAAGTCAGTTGGTCAGATTGTGAGGATGTGTATTGTGGTTTACAAAAATAAATCAATGTAAAGTGTAGAAAGCCTAGAAATTCTTCACAACTTGTTTGGACATCTAGATTGGAGGAAAGGGAAGGGAGGGGAGAGGAGAGGAGAGGAGATTCCATTTGGAGAGATTGTTTTCTCATAGAGGGAGGGGGAGTAGATCCCTCCTCATCTCCTTTCCCTTGCTCAGCCTTATCTCCAACCAAGGAAATCAGATCCCTCATTCTCCTTCCTCTTCTATTCCCTACCAATCCCCTTAAAAATAACGTGTAAGAGCTCAAATTATTTCACCATTGTCATGCAATAGTCCTACACGATTTAAATGCAGACTAATTTTGTTGACCAATCAGGTCACCAAATTAAATTACTAGGGACTCAAGATGTAAACTCGATGTAAGATTGTCCCAGCACAATAGATAATAGTTCTAATCAATATGCCAATTTAAACTAGAAAAACAACCATTGTACTAAACAATCACACAGTCATTCTATAGCAACTGAGAAGGGGAAGTGTGAAGGATCTAGAAGGACAAGAGTTAAAAAGCACGCAGTTTTCGTCAGGAATACAGAGAAGCTCAAATTATATTTACTTATCTGCATCTTTTAAAGCAGCACACATTATATGGGTAACGACATCTACATACAAACTCCTAAATATCATTAAACCTGTGAAATTGTAGGCCAGAATGTCTAAAAACTGAATTAGAATTGATCCATGCAGTATTTAATAAGGTATTAGAACGATGACATACGATTCCAAGTCCATCCCAACCAGAAGAAAAAACAAACAAAAAAAAAAGAGAAAAAAAAACAAGAAATAACCTACTCATACAATGAGAGGACTAGCAAAAAGCAATGAATTAGACATTAAAAGGGAAGGCACAATACCTCAAAGTACAATTCAATATTCTCACGGGTGTATGCGTTGTCCTTATCCCATGGAAGCGGCGGACAATCTTCCGAAAACATGTTGGCTGGCTAAGGAGGTAACATTGACATAGCAACTAAAAATAAATTTGCAAATAAGCATGAAACTAGCATCAGTAGCACTTTTAAACCTACTGTTGACAGTCCTTATGCTTCTAAATTAGGGTTGAAAAGGGAGATAAGAAAAGCATTGGCAACAAGTATAGTGATTAATGCCTATGAATCTAACTCTGGACTGAAGAATTTACTATGCTAACTATCATGAAAATTTGACCAAGGCCAACATGTTAGTTATCTAGCTGCACCAGACACGCACAATACAAGAACAGAAGACGGTATGTTAACCTCAAATAAAACTGTAACAAAGGATATTATATCAAGGTGGGTCGAAAACATGTCTGTCTCACAGAAGTCCTCAATTAGGTCACTGGACATTACTTCTGCATACAGAAGAAGCACTGGCCAGTGAAGAATCTTGCTCTTGTCTAGAAAAGGTTTTTTAATTCCAATGAGTTCCCGATACATAGCTTTGCCAATTTTCACTCCCCTATGGTCAAACGCCGAAAGAAGATCCTGCATATTCAAGCACAACTGTCAATTTACAAAGTCTCCCCTTATGTATAAGCCATTATGGTAACCAAAGATTAATGACCTTAGCAGCTGTCAAAGCCTTGCAAACTTCAGCATCATGCTTCTCATGTTCTGCCAATTTCGCATTTGCTAGCTTCCCCAGCTTCTTGAGGTCTTCGTTATCAGGGGACACCTCAATTCCTCGTTCACAGAAAGATATAGCCTCTCTCAACAAATCTAAAGCCAATGATGCTTTAGCAGCACGATAAAACGCCTATTCCAAATATCAAACACAACATGATTAGCCTCAGCGCGAAGAACCAACCCAATACATCAAAACCAGATTTCAAGGGGGCAATGGACCTTGGCATTTGTTGGAGAGAGCTTTAAAGCCTGCTCGGCATCCTCAAGGGCACGTCTGTTATTCCCTAGTAAAAGATTAACATGGGCTCTATTCGCAAATAATACTGACGTCTCAGCTTCACCCAAAGCCTTCTGATTTATAGCTCGAGTATAACAATCTAAAGCATCCCGGTAGTGCTTCTTTCCCATCTTTACATACTCATTTCCCTTTTCCTAAAAAACCCAACACAGAAAAAAGATATCAAAATCGTGGAACAAATTAAATTTATGCAGTATACATCATAATCCCAACTAGTATCCCATCTCCTGTCCTACTACTTTAAAATTGTTGCCACATCAACTCCCTATGCATAGCAAAATTACACCCCAAAAATAAATGATTATCTAAGATGTTGATGTGGCATATAACAGAGTAGTGGGACCTGAGATGAGACACAATTTTGAGAAAAGTGATCTCAATTGCAATGTGTGAACTAAGCATGAGACACATTGGCTAGCATTCCTGGATCCTGGCAGCGGTGCCTTGCAGACAAAAACACAATTTAATTTATGAAAATTTAAGCAGATGATTTTAGCTGACAATGATATTATAAGCAGTCCCATATAGAATTCCTATAAAAAGCGGCATTATTATCTCTTGTTCAACTAAAAAAAAGTCAAATATGAAAGGATAGGATAGGTAGGAATTACTGAAATTTGTCAAGGTCCTTAATTCCTTATAGTTCATTCACAAGACAAAAATTACAGTGAATGTTTCTCCACCATCTTTGCTCCAGATTTAAGTAAACTTATGAGCAAAGCTAAAAAGGGTTTAACAAGACAATATAAAGGGTTCTCTACAGCACAACTTACCCAAGCTCTGCCTCCAATTATCAATAAATGGCACTAACTTTTCTAACCAATTCAAATTTCACAACAAGGACAACAGCCTCTTTGCTATTGCAAGGGAAAGGTTTGCATTCTGTCCGCGACCCCCCCCCCCCTCTTTACCCCACTTATTGCAAGAGCGTCTTTGCGGGCACTGGGGTAGTGAACTTGATGATGATTGATGAGCATCACCAATATAAGTAAATATCATCACAAAATATATAAATCATTCAACTTGATTACAGGGCACCAGAAACAAGTGAACAAACACAAAGTCAAAGACTTGGATGCAATATATAACTAAATAACCAAAAAGTCTTGGGAGAGACTGTCTTTTTTATCATAAAAGTAGACGGAGCTTTGCTCGCCCAATAAAGGGCATGCATCTCTTATTTGACTCGGGCATGCACGAAGCTTGAGTTCATTAAACTTGAAGAGAGCTCGCCTACTTTTATCACACAAGTACACGGTTTTTTCTAAGAATTTGTCATAACTAAAAGAGGACTACAAATGAGATACACAAGAATTAAAATCAAGGGTAATATCAATCATTCAACTTGGAAAAAAGGGCACCAAAAACTCAGTAGAAACAAACAAAAAGATACAAACTTGATTCAATACAATCAAAAATGGACTACAAATCGTACAACACAATAATTAAAATCAAGATTACCACTAATATAATATAAGCAAACATATCATCAGGGCAAAAATCATACCAATCATCCAACTTGACTAAAGGGTACCCAAAAAAGCATAAAGTGATAAACTTGATGCAGTATACTTGCAGAATAAAACATAAAGTTATAAACTTTATATAGTATAAGTGCAAAACATGCAGTAAAATGGCTGAAATGAATAAAAAGGAGGTCCATGAGAAAAAGGACCTTGAGTTCAATGGAAGCAGACTCTTTGAGGGCAGCAATGCCAATTAAGTCAGCCTTTTCTTGCTCTGTTTGAGGTTCTGCACTTGGGTCCAGCCATAATGCCATTTTTCTGACAAGAAAAGTGTTGGGGAAACAGCAAACTAAACTCAACTGAACTCAACTGAACTCAACTGAACTATGATGTTCTGTTTCAAAGTCTGGAAGCTTCTGTACAGTGGACTTGTAAAAGGTACTAGAGAATTTATGATGTGTTACCAAAAATAGAAAATTACTGTATGATGAGGGAAAAAAGTTATTTCGAAAATACAAGGATTTTTACAAAATAAAAATCATAAATTATAGAATTTATATCGATAAGTGAAACTTTTGGGAGAGACCGTCTACTTTTATAATATGAATCCACGACTCAGTTAGGTATATAGGGAACTTAAAGTTTAGCTTGTATAGAGTTAGTCTACTTTTATAATAAAAGTATGCAGTCTTTTCTAATATTCTGTGTGAAATGTTTTTGATTTTTTCTGGTAAACAAGACAAGGGGAAACCCCTGACAAAGTAAAGGAATTGAAATAGAAAGGAAACAAAGACGGCATCATATGGGGTCAAGTAACTCTCATGACATCTTGTTCCATTAGGTACAAAGACATCGCAGAGGGGATCCGTAATATCCAACTAGTGTAACTGCTCAATTGCTAGATTCGCTAGCCAATATGCACAATTGTTCGCTTTCCGATAGACATGAGTAATCCGAATTTCCCAAGAGCTATTTCCAAAAGCTTCCTACATTTATTGACAAAATAAAAAAGAGCTCATTGTTTACCATGGGAATAGGAATGTATTATAAGAAGTGAAGGATTATATAGATAATCAGGTATAACTTAAGACAATTTTAACTTGGTTTGTTTTGCGACATGAAGGGAAAAAAATAGAGGTTTAATTTTTACACGAACTCCTACAAAGACTTGATCAAGGCACTCCTATAAGCTACAAAGATTGCAGTTTGGAATTGCGACATAGAAGAGATAATAAAACTAAGCAAAGACTTTCTTCATTGGTCAGGCTACATAATTCTTATAGTTTGAATAGACCCATCTAATTAGTTATCAAGTTAGACAAATTTCTTGATACTTTTTGTTTTCTTTTCAGCTAAAATGATTTTTACACTCCACTAACTTCTCCCATGTGAGAGCACATATTTTGTTGTAATTATTTATCCCTCTCACATGGGGAGTGTAAAAATTAACATGAGATTGACATGGCTATAACCTTTATTTCTCTTTAATGTAAAAGTTTGTCCATGTATGTTGTTGGCAACAAGTTTTTTGATATCATTGAAATTGCTTTAATTACTGCCAAAAGAACTTGCTTTAATGGGATGAAATACTTTGTGATGAATGGCTTGTGCCATATCGTATATATTTACCCTACTAAATGAGTATATTTCAATTGTTTTTTTATTTCAGAGGAAGCAAAAGACGAAGTCATTTTATTCACTGCAAATCACACTATATTTCAATCATTATTTGACGGTATAATTAAGTCGTTTTACAAGTAAGTCCTTTTACAAGTTTGAACTTTCACTTTGCTAATAGTTTCTCTTTGGACAGTGATACATTTCCTCTTAGTGTACACGGAATCTTTACTGGGGTGTCGACACGTGGCAGTACCAAAAAGATTCATTTGTGTCAAAGGTTTAGTTTAGGCGGGATTGTTGGAGGGAAAATTTTCATATGGAGGGAAAAATATCTGGAAATCAAGGGGTCCTACTTTCTCTCTCTACCCCATAGAAAATACAAGTCGACAACACTGAGACTCCGACGATCACCTAATACCACCTAACTCATGAGTCATGACCACCAGCGACTGGTCGGCTGCCCCATGACCACCGCCTCCTGAACGACAACAGTGAGACTCCGACGACCACCCATGACCGCCTAACTCCAGCGACCCATGACCACCAGCGACCGGCCGGTTAAAAAAACATTGTGAAATAGATTTGTAACGCTCTAGTCAATCAGAAGTTGTCAACACTACAATTGGGAATATGCCAAAAGAATACTCAAATATGTCATGTACACTTAAGGTAATTGTAGCCTTGTCCTTTCTCTTTTGCTTTGCTCATGCCTCCTCTTGCTCATTCGCTTTTCCCAAAATCCGTTATTATGTTGTACATTACCCGTTGGCATACATCACTTGTTATTGATATTACTGCTCATTATAGTTAGTACAAAAAGATCCTACTTCTAAATTATTGTTCTCTATTTCTCGCTTTAATTTTCTTTTTCAACATCAGATTGCGTAGATGTTGAAGGGTGAAATGGAGTTGGTTTCCTTTTCAAAACATGTTCATTTTATATTTTCTTTTATGAATTTTAAGGAGGGTGGAGTTTAAACGGGGATGGGAAAGTATTCCACCAAATCAAGTTCCACGAAGATTTGTTTGCCTCGCCAATAGTCACATCTTGCGTTTGACATGACAAAGCCATATCTACGGCTCTACCAGGATACGAAATTGTTCTTTGACGCGGTCACTCCGAGTTCATATGCATAATAGTATAATACCTTCATGACTGTAAGTCTGTAACTCGCAAGGCGTAAATTCACAATATTTTGACTAGAACAAGCAGACTGGTAATTTTGGCAATTGGTCAAAACCGTTTGCTCGGTAGATATTAAACTACTACAGATACAACTTTGATGTTCACCTTGCCATTGGTAGCAAGTACACTCTCTTGTTGATCCACTCTTGAACTCATTGACTGACATATTTAATCGTGTGAAATCTGCAGGAACCCCCAGTCCACTAGTCGTCTGGAGGTCTCGTCTCAGTAGGTGTACAGGTTACAGTCTCCTGTGTCTAACACACAAGGAGACAATCTACCTAATAACAATAGGATGACCAAAGAATTAGATCCCTAAACATCAATGACCCATCTGATGATGTAGCTGAATTAGGAACGCAATTGTGAGCTAGCTGCGGACATCTTTACGAGCATTTGGCACATCAAGTCTTCATCCATTAGCAGTACTTAGCACTGAGAACATGTCCAGATAACAAACAAGGCATATGGAGTGTTAAATTTGTTCAAGTACTGCTTTTCTACTGTCAACGTCATTGGATTAAATCACTTTTCAGCAATAATGATACAGCAGAAAACCGCAGCAGCCAGCAATCACGAACAGTTTGTAGAAACATGAAACAAAACGAATGGGCGAAGAAAAATGAAGGTTGTACATGCAGAAATACTCGAACTTAATTCGACAGCTTTACTGACGCCAGATTGACAGCCATATCATAGTTGGAACTTGGAAGGTCCACAACACAGATAGGCATACAGAAATTCTGAATATGGACAAGTCATCACTCTTTACATTTGACAAACATGTATCAAACGGCATTAAAGCTCATGTTCCTGAAACCGAGCCCAGCTGCTGCCAAGCAACTAAAACGTTGGGAGGTTTGTAGGGAGGTTGGGGAATAATGCTCAGACAGCCACGGCAGTCAGATTAACGTTCTCCAACTCAGCCTTCAGCTGGGAAGGGAAAAAAAAAGGGAGTAAAGCATAAGTAGACAGAACAATCCCATACTACAAAATGATCCAGCATTTCATGCTTCTGTACAATAGATTCAATGCCTTGTGACAAAGATTGATGACCTTCTGTCAACAACACTATACAATACCTGCCTTCAGACTCTAAAAACCCTACCTACAGACTACATATGTATTTCCAAGTCCGCTTAAATATTTAAACGCAACAGGCGCGTGAAAGCCACGCCTATAAATAAGTCAGACCTTTCCACGAGGTCTCAAAATCAAAATAGAGCATACCTGCATCTACGGGAGCGGTCAGTGATGGTTGGCTGTTCATCATCATATCATAATAAGAACCCTCCGGTGCAGAACGATATGACTCATCATCCTGGAACCAACTATCAATATCAAAATCCAGCGAGCTGCAATTTGTGCCACCAAATGGTAGTGGATTCTGCTCTACTGATGGTAAAAGTTCATGCACATGTGCTGCCTCTTGAACTAAAGCACTATCTGCTAAAGGCTGCGGGCCATTCTGTGCGACACTGTTCAGATCATTTGACGGACTGCAAGGATAAATTGGGGTAGAGAAATTTTCTGTTGCTACTGAAGGTTGAGAGCTCATCTGTGTAATACTGCTTAGCACATTAGAAGAACAAGACGTAAAGTTTGGGCCAGAAATCTTGTCTGCTACTGCTGAAAGATGTTGACTGCTCTGAGGAAGACTGTTTAGTCCATTAGAAGTATTACAGGGAAGAACCGGGCCAGAGACACTTTGTGCTTGATTCACTGAAGAATATACATAGGGGCTATCACTCATTACAGCAGCAGATTGACTACGTCCTTGAAATTGGGAAGTCGGGGTATGAGGACTGGAAAGACTGTATCTATGCAACCGCGATGTCAAGGTACCAGGAGATAAAGTGCTTGTATTTGGCTGACAAGATGTAAGATTTATATCCAATACAGGAGAAGGCACTCTCAAGTGTGCAGCATTGTTTTCAATAGGTTTTCTTGCTGACTGGTAATTGGGCATCTGTACATGTGCCGCAGTGAGATTGTTCGGTGGATAGAGAGCAGATCGATTAGCCACCCCAGACCGGCTTATATATCCAGGTCTCTTAAACATAGGACGGGAAGCAACCATCCTAGGAGCTACACATCCAGTTCGATTGCCCTGGGTATTACAGTTAATAGTCCTCAGAAGTTGACGAGAAACTGAACAAGGCTGCAATCGGCTCCTTGCCACAGCAATACTTGGACTCTGACTTCTACCTTGGCTAATGATGTTTGGGGCTGCCAAAGACGAGGACACACCACAAGCAGAAGCTTGCCTTGGAACTGGATTCCGTACATAGATTGGTAGTGGATGGGAGTGTTGAGCTCGAGAAACAGCAGGCTTGGTGCTTGGTACTGGAGGGTTTTTCAACACCCTGACCTTTTTTCTCTCAAGTTGCCAGTATTCTGTCTTGTCTGTGGCATGACAGTGATCAGCAGTTGAAGCTCCAGACCCCCAAAACGGACATGGGGCAAGCGAATCGCAAACATAACAATGGCACTGCATAAGTAAGCAGAAAATCAGATTCAGTCATATGTTAAACAGGAAGAGCAAACAAGTACTTTAAGAAAGCATCCAAAGTATAAACTAACCAGATCACAACGACTTTCATGTGGTGTAGAACTGAACGGAAAGTTAGCACAGAGATGCCGTGAATGAGGGAAATCTCTGCATGCTACCTGCAATAGAGTGCAATGAAAATTAAGGCAACATAATCAAATTTAATCCAACACCCCAAATAAAACTCATCATTTTCTTCTTAGAGCTTAATATGTTGATCACGAAGTTAATCTCCCTGCAAGGACAATTTATGGAAGACGCTCCTCTTCAAAGAAAAGTCCACTATGAACAGAAATTCTACCCAATTCACCACAATTATATTTCTTTACGTTACTTGAATAATATAATGCCTTCAGAGCAAGATGTATAAGCCTCGCCAGTCGCCAACATAATACTTAACTACTTATCACCAAAGCCATGACAGTCAAACAGCTATAACAGTACCGAAAAACACAAGCCCCATGATGTATGAATGCTGGTGTTTTGTCACATATAACCAAGAACTGTGCAAGGCATACCAATGCACCAGTATTTCAATAACTCTCTGAAAACAACTGTATGCGTCTGAAGGCTGGATCTGCATGAGCCAGCACTTAAGAGATCATTGCTAGTCCGCCCAAATTCCATGACTGATATCTGAACTAAAAAGCGCTACCAATAATTTGGTGAAAAACAAATAATAATACAGAGAAATCAAAGGAAAGGCAACAGTTACACCATTTCCACATAAACACAACAAAAACTGAACCAAGACAAGGACAGATGATGCGGCTCCTTTGCATGCATAAACTCACCCCTAACTCATTGTTCAAATTCGTTTTTTGTCAAGTATAGCAGGTAAGCAACTTGTGCATCCTTCGTTATCCATGATACACAAGTCGCCTATGACTATCACAAGTGTAAATTCCATGAGTTATATCTGTCATCGACAAGCTCCCACAGAGAACGCCCCATATAACTCCCTGACCCCTTCCCTACCCCGGAAAATTTTTGAGCACCCAATACCTCCTCCCATAAACATGCCAAATTGCCAACTCATGGCCTTCAAAATAGACAACAACAACAACAACAACAACAACAACAACAACAACAACAACAACAACAACAACAACAACAACAACAACAACACCCCCCCCACATCACTCAATCACATCGTACTCCATTACCTGACAATCTGACATCACATTACCCTCATCTTTTCAATAACAAAATTACAAACAAACCACACCCAAAAAAAAAAACGAAACTTCACCAAACAATAAAACAGGAAAACAACCCGACACACACAAGAAAACTAAAATTTCCAAACAAAACATCAAAACACCATAAATCAACAAGCAACCCACACAAAACATTTCCCAAAACAAAAAACACTCTAAAAAACCAACAGGTCCCAAACAACTGAAACTCCACTTACACACAAACAACCCAAGACCAAAAATCACTAAATCTTCAAACACAACATCATAATTTTGAGTTTAAATTAGGCGGTCTTAAAGTGATCACTTTTCCAGTAGTACTCATAAAAATTGACCACTCCAAGCCAATTCGCAACAAGGATAATTGAATCAAAATTATACCGTCTCTTTAAACAAATAAAACAAGAAAGACACATTCTTTGCCTAGTGATCAATCCAATTCGCGACCACGTCTAATTTACTCAAAATTACACCATCTCTTCTAACAATTTGTGAATAAACCAAAAAAAAGAGAGAGACATTATTGCCAAGTGATCAACCCAATTCGCGACCACGTCTAATTTACTCAAATTTACACCGTCTCTTCTAACAATTTGTGCATAAGCCAAACAAATAAAATACAAAAGAGACATTCTTGCCTAGTGATCAACCCAATTCGCGACCACGTCTAATTTACTCAAAATTACACCATCTCTTCTAACAATTTAAGTATAAACTAAACAAACAAAACAAGAAAAAGACATTCTTTATTATACCTGACCCTTTTCACCAACAACAACCAAATCATCATCATCCCCATCCTCATCATCATCTTCCTCGACGTCTTTTTCGGCACCCTTAACCTCACTTGCCGGTAACTTATCCGGGTCACCCTCCAACACCACACAATCATCATCACCACCACCATTATAACCACCACTTTTATAAAATGACCTTTTTGCGCGCTTCGGCTTCGCAATCACTTCACCCACCACAACAACATCATCATCATCATCCTCATCATTATCTTCACCATTTTTGCTCATAATTTTACCTAAATTATCAGAAAAATCAGCAACTTTGGGGTTAAACTCATCAGGGGAGTCAACATCTTCTAAAAGCTTGGTAATCCAATCGAAATTATCCGCAGAAGAGGAGCTATCAAACCCAACTTCCTCATCAGAACTGAGATCAAAAATTAGGGTTTGTGGGGGATTCATTTGGGTGAATTTGGATAAATTAGGGGGAGATTGGGGCAATTGAAGGGTGGATTTTTGTGGGTTTTGAGCGAATTGAAAAACCCATCAAGGGATTTGGGAGATTGTGAGTGTGGAGTGGGAATTTTGATTGGATTGGTTAAATTAGGGTTGGGAAAATTGGGAAGAACCCTAAAAACTGCCAAAAAGATGGGAAATTGGGAAAGTGAGGAGGGAACAATAAAAGAACAAGTGTGTTGTTCACGACTTGACTTCCCAAACAGTAGTAACGGTGTGGTGAGTACGAGGCTCGTGATGTGCATGTGAGTTTAGTTCGAGGGGTTCTGAATTTTTGATGGTGTGAAGGGGCGTAAATGAGACGAGACGGGATCGTTTACGAGCTATGTGAGCTCGTCACAGTCTAAATTGATTGATACTTGAATTGTAAAAGATTGATTTCAATTTGATATGGTTAAAAACTTGATCAATACTCGATTCGTCAAAGCTTGAGCCTGATTTGAGCTTATAACTAGCCTATTCGAATAGCATGATGTTCGACTTGGAACGTTTGTGAGATACACACATATTTCAAAATATGTATTGTACGACAATAGTATATAAAAAATATGCTTTTATGGACTGAAAATGTTATAGCTCTGTGAGCGCAACGGGACCCCGTTTTCCGCAAAGGCTATTTTTAGAGTCGAGCCTTGTTATTGGAGGGTAGGAGGGTCACGCTCGGGAACCACCACTTAGGGGCAGGTGCTGGAAGGGCTAGGGGCCCTTGATCAATCCTTGGACTTCTCGGTTCCCAGCTTTTCTGTGGCTGAGTCCTATTGCAGATTGGCAGAAGTAAGAAGGGGGGTGTGCCAAGCAAAGCACATGAGCCTGACCAGGTTTGGCGCCACCAGTGGCGGCGCCACACCTGTTTGGCGCCACCAGTACGTGATGGCGCCAGGCTCACCAGGGGGGAGGCAGTGCGGTGCCTTTGCCCTCCTGTGGTGCTATTTCGGAGTTAAAGTCGCCACCAAGAACTTTCGGTGTCTTGAAAACCGTTTGTCTTTCAAATCTAGCCTCGTAGACCAAAAGGGACCACGAGATATAGAATTCGAGGTGGGGCAGCAGCTCGAATTTGAGCACCTCATGAGTGACTCGTATGGTAATCCGTACCACAGATTCAGATTCGGGAGCAAGGTTACCAACTAGGGGTCGGTAAGGTGTACCATCCTAACCAGTTGCATTTACCTCTACTATTAGCCTTACAGTTGATCCGTTTTAACAGTTTATATCAAATAACAAGTAAACATGCA
>CAAKMY010040597.1:0-10022 GCA_901111285.1 Corrigiola litoralis
TCTTCTTTTTTGTTAACTCATAAATTTCTCCCACCAAACTTGCTTTTATTATCATGATATTAAAAGATTTTGCTGTTAGGGATCAATTTTTTTTGGAAACAATATTGCATATAAGAAGAAGATTAGGAAATAAAGTGTGCTCCTTAATTTTTTGCATTTTGAAAAGTTGACAATCTTTAGAGGACGGAGGGAGTATATAATTATATATTGAGGTATTCAGGAAAAATGTTTTAATCCTTGCACATATCTGTACATTTTCGACATCTAGCAAAAACCGAACTGTACAATGTACTCGCGAGCCGTAGGAGTTGGATGATGGAAGAAGGAGGTAACAGCCAACACGTATAAGAAAGAGGGACCATCAGCTGTTTATTTGACCCTTTTACTGGTCCATTATAAGCTCAGCTGCTTAGATTTCAATGCAAATAGGGAACTACTGACACTGATATATGATCAGCCAACTATAGCTATTTGAGGAGAAACTGTTTTACATGGTGGAAAACCGTTAGATTTTAATAAGTAACTTTCAGATGAATATGCACTTGATGTCCTCATCTAGATAAACATATGGACAAATTTGTTGAAGATTAATACTCTTTATTTTGCCTTTCCTCCCTAGTAGCTATAGCCTATAGTTGATCGATCATTTTCACAAGATTTGAGTGACGACACAACATTAATGGTTGATTACTTATAAATTCTAATGCAATATCAATACGTACTCTATTAAAGTCTCTGAGTCAATTCTAAAATGATATTTACTTCATGTTAAAGATATTATCAGTCAGTTATACCAACAAACTGTAAACAACACCTTAAAATACCAGTACAACTCCCATAAAGATCGACTTGAACCAACTTCCTGGATACTCTAGCTCGTATTAATGAATACTCATTGCAACATTAGAAGCTTCACCTAAGTTGTCATATTCCACTTGCATGCATGGTCCAGACGGGAGATTAATGTGATTGTACATTTGTACATGGCCTATGAACTGCTTTACATCAGTCTCAAACTTGTCAAATAATCCGGTCACACTGATATGAGATTGATTACCAACCCCACCCTACCACCCCCACAAAGAAAAAAGAAATTGTACAGATGATAATGTAGTATATATATACAGTAGTATGCGCGCATAGACCATGTCAAAGATGGGCTAGACCGTGTATATGACTACTCAAAAATTATACGGAGTAGGTCATAAACGTAGTTTTGATGCAGTACGTGCAACCCGACTTGAAAGTTATTGAAACCGAATTCGTCCAACCAATTTGACAAATATGCATGATTCATTTTCCTGCTAACATCAAATAATCAATGTCTCTACTTCCTTGAAGTTACTAGCTAGGTAGCGAACTAGCTATGTGGCTTTGAGGTTGATTCAATCAGATCGGAGGATCTTATCCTACTTAAACAAAACAGTACCCTTAAATTAAATCGATTAAGCGCATCATTGCAAAGCTCTAATGGAAAGTCTGCTTTTGTTTGATTAATAAATCTATTGATTAGAATAATCAACTGCTTCATCACTCCATTCTGAACTTAATCAGTAGCACGTGCGTTGTATAAGCGAAAGTATAGGCCTCATCTCAGAACTCAAGAGCCGCTGATTGGGGGCATGGGATGTTTGCTTAAGATAAATGATTATTATTGTTGGAGAATGATTGTTATGTGTTAACCTTTGCACTATAGCCATTTGCATGGACTGTTTAATCCGTACTTGAAATTTGAGTGGGGATTGCGCTAATTATATGCATGTTGTAACCAGACAAGGCAATCTGAAATAATTAAAGAAAATCATCAAACTCTAGACAAATCTCAGGAATCATGATTTTGTTGTTTTGTGCACACAAATTTTGTTATTTTATCTATAGTATAATATGACTTGTGGGTTGAGGGCATCTTTCATGCAAGATTCTGTCACGCCCTCCATGGTTAGCGTCTGTCTATTATGTATTTATGTACGTAGTCAAACTGTCAAAGCAACTTGGTGCTAAGAATATGCTGAAATTTTAGTATAATTTTTTTACAAAGTTTTAACAATAGATAAATGAATTGGTATAGCGTAGTAGTACTATTATTTACTAGTAGCATGTAGCCTAACTGTATGAGTGTATAACGTAGTATATTCTGAAATCCAAGCAATGAAACAGTAGTTGATGAAGCTTGACATGTGGTCTCATGTGATCTCGAACAAAAACAACTTTCATTGCTCACCATCAACCATTAATGTGAGAGCAAGTGGTCCATGAGCTTGGAAGTGCTATTATATTAGATGGTATGGCTGATTGGCTGTAGTAGGTTGTGCTAGGCAAGTTATTCCTGAGTTCACGCTATTCGGGAATTGATTTCGCCTGAATCCACAATGACGACTTGTACAAGATTTCAGGTTTTGGAAAATTGAAAACGACTAAACGAGTTGGCTTGATTTAGGTTGGAGAATCCCTTCATCGTCATTTTGTAACTGCCACTAGCTAATGTATGCAATATCATTCCTCTTTGATAATTTTACGGTGTGTTTAACACTCGATTCGAACATGTGTATAATGGACAAAACAGAAGGTTTGGGTACTTCTTGACAATTTTCTTGTGTCATTCTTCATTATATGTATTTAGGATGTCTCCTACTAATTATCGTCCGATTCTATTTCGGGACCGAGACGATGTTTTTTCGTGGGTTATAGTTCAAAAAAACCGGCTTTTGGGTCGATTATTGATTTTCCAGAAAAAGCCCCGTAATTTACCAAGCATGTTCATACTTCATAGAGTATATTGGAGCATAATTGAAGCTACTTCGTGACATTTTTTTGTTCCATTATTCATCATATGTGTCTAGGATGTCTCCTGTGAATTTTCGCCCGATTCTATTTCTGGGCTGAGACGAGGTTTTTTCGTGTGTAATAGACTTATAGTCCACTAAAACAGGCTGTTTGGGTCGATTTTTGACTTTTCAGAAAAAGTCCCAAAATTTACTAAGCATGTGCATAGGGTGTATTGGAGCATAATTGAAACACGAGGCAGTACCATTTCTCCTCCTTGATAGTTTTACGTTGTATTTAGCGCTCGATTCAAGGATGTGCGTAATGGACAAAACCGATGGTTGGAGCAACGCCAAAGCTACTTCTTGGCATTTTTCTTGTCCAATTCTTCATTGTATGTGTTTAGGATGCTTCCTGGCAATTTTTGCCCATTTTTTTCGGGGTCGAGACAAGGTTTTCTCGTGGGTTATAGTCCACAAAAACCGCCATTCTTGGTCGATTTTTGATTTTCCGTAAAAAGTCCCGAAAAATTACTAAGCATGTTCATAGGGTGTATTGGACACAATTGAAGCACGAGGCAATGACATTCCTCCTTCTTGATAGTTTTACGTTGTGCTTAACGCTCGATTCAAACATGTGCGTAATGGACAAAACTGACGGTTTGGGCTACGCCAAAGTTACTTCGTGGAATTTTTCTTGTTCCATTATACATTATATGTGTCTAGGTTGTGTCCGACCAATTTTGGGCTACACCAAAGCTACTTCTTGGTATTTTTCTTGTTCCATTATTCATTATGTGTGTCTAGGAGGCCTGCTGCCAATTTTTGGCCGATTCAATATTGCGGCCGAGACGCAGTTTTTTCGTTGGTTGTAGTCCACAATAACTAGCTAGCTTTTTGGGTCGATTTTGGTTTTTCGGAAAAAGTCCCGAAATTTATCAAGCATGTTCATAGGGTGTATTGGAGCATAATTGAAGCACGAGGCAATGTCATTCCTCCTTCTTGGTAGTTTTACGGTGTGCTTAGCGCTCGATTCAAGCATGTGCGTAATGGACAAAAACGATGGGTTGGTCTACGCCAAAGCTACTTCTTGGAAATTTTCTTGTTTCATTATCTATTATATGTATCTAGAATGCCTCTTGCTAATTTTTGCCCGATTTTATTTCGGGGCGGAGACGAGGTTTTTTCGTGGGTTATAGTCCACAAAAACCGGCTTTTTTGGTCGATTTTTTATTTTCCGTAAAAAGTCCCGAAAATTACAAAGCATGTTCATTGGGTGTAGTGGAACATAATTGAAGCACGAGGCAATGCCATTCCTCTTTCTTGGTAGTTTTACGGTGTGTTTAGCGCTCAATTCAAGCATGTGTGTAATGGACAAAAACGATGGGTTGGTTTACGCCAAAGCTACTTCTTGGAAATTTTCGCCCGTTCTATTTCGGGGTCGAGAAGAGGTTTTTTCGTGGGTTATAATCAACAAAAACCGGCTTTTTTTGTCGATTTTTGATTTTGCGTAAAAAGTCCCAAAAATTACTAAGCATGTTCATAGGGTGTATTGGAGCATAATTAAAGCACGAGGCAATGCAATTCCTCTTTCTTGATAGTTTTACGGTGTGTTTAGCGCTCGAGTCGAGCATGTGTGTAATGGACAAACCGATTGTTTGCGCTACGTCAAAACTACTTCTTGGTATTTTTCTTGTTCCATTATTCATTATGTGTGTCTAGGAGGCCTGCTACCAATTTTTGCCTGATTCTATTTTTGGGCCGAGACGCTGTTTTTTCATTGGTTATAGTCCACAACAACTAGCTTTTTGGGTCGATTTTGGTTTTTCAGAAAAAGTCCCGAAATTTACCAAGCATGTTAATAGGGTGTATTGGAGCATAATTGAAGCACGAGGCAATGTCATTCCTCCTTCTTGGTAGTTTTACGGTGTGCTTAGCGCTCGATTCAAGCATTTCGTAATAATGGACAAAAACGATGGGTTGTTCTACGCCAAAGCTACTTCTTGGCAATTTTCTTGTTTCATTATTCATTATATGTATCTAGAATGCCTCTTGTTAATTTTTGCCCGAGTCTATTTCGGGGCCGAGACGACGTTTTTTCGTGGGTTATAGTCCACAAAACCGGCTTTTTGGGTCGATTTTTGATTTCCCGTAAAAAGTCCCGAAAATTACTAAGCATGTTCATAGGTTGTAATGGAGCATAGTTGAAGCACGAGGCAATGTCATTCCTTCTTGGTAGTTTTACGGTGTGTTTAGCGCTCGATTCAAGCATGTGCGTAATGGACAAAAACGATAGGTTGGTCTATGCCAAAGCTACTTCTTGGTAATTTTCTTGTTCCATTATTCATTATATGTATCTAGAATACCCCTTGGTAATTTTTGCCCGATTCTATTTCGGGGCCGAGACGAGGTTTTTTCGTGGGTTTATAGTCCACAAAAACCAGCTTTTTGGGTCGATTTTTTATTTTCCGTAAAAAGTCCCGAAAATTACAAAGCATGTTCATTGGGTGTAGTGGAACATAATTGAAGCACGAGGCAATGCCATTCCTCTTTCTTGGTAGTTTTACGGTGTGTTTAGCGCTTGATTCAAGCATGTGTGTAATGGACAAAACGATGGGTTGGTTTACGCCAAAGCTACTTCTTGGCAATTTTCTTGTTCCATTATTCATTATATGTGTCTAGGATGCTTCCTGCCAATTTTCGCCCGATTCTATTTCGGGGTCGAGAAGAGGTTTTTTCGTGGGTTATAATCCACAAAAAAGGGCTTTTTGGTCGATTTTTTATTTTCCGTAAAAAGTCCCAAAAATTACTAAGCATGTTCATAGGGTCTATTGGAGTATAATTGAAGCACTAGGCAATGCCATTCCTCCTTCTTGGTAGTTTTACGGTATGCTTAGCGCTCGATTCAAGCATGTGCGTAATGGACAAAAACGATGGGTTGGTCTATGCCAAAGCTACTTCTTGGCAATTTTCTTGTTCCATTATTCATTATATGTGTCAAGGATGCTTCCTGCCATTTTTTTGCCCGATTTTATATCGGGGTCGAGACGAGTTTTTTCGTGGGTTATAATCCACAAAAACCGGCTTTTTTAATTTGGTCGATTTTTTATGTTCCGTAAAAAGTCCCAAATATTACTAAGCATGTTCATAGGGTGTATTGGAGCATAGTTGAAGCACGAGGCAATGTCATTCCTTCTTGGTAGTTTTACGGTGTGTTTAGCGCTCGATTCAAGCATGTGCGTAATGGACAAAAACGATGGGTTGGTCTACGCCAAAGCTACTTCTTGGCAATTTTCTTGTTCCATTATTCATTATATGTGTCTAGTATGCTCCCTGTCAATTTTCGCCCGATTCTATTTCGGGGTCGACACGAGGTTTTTTCGTTGGTTATAATCCACAAAAACCGGCTATTTGGTCGATTTTTGATTTTCCGTAAAAAGTCCCGAAAATTACTAAGCATGTTCATAGGGTCTATTGGAGTATAATTGAAACACTAGGCATTCCTCCTTAGTTTTACAGTGTGCTTAGCGCACGATTTAAGCATGTGCGTAATGGACAACAACGATGGGTTGGTCTATGCCAAAGCAACTTCTTGGCAATTTTCTTGTTCCATTATTCAATATATGTGTCTAGGATGCATCCTGCCAATTTTTGCCCGATTTTATTTCGGGGTCGAGACGAGGTTTTTTCGTAGGTTAAAATCCACAAAAACCGGCTTTTTTGGTCGATTTTTGATTTTCCGTTAAAAGTCCCAAATATTACTAAGCATGTTCATAGGGTACATTGGAGCATAATTAAAGCACGAGGCAATGCAATTCCTCTTTCTTGATAGTTTTACGGTGTGTTTAGCACTCGAGTCGAGCATGTGTGTAATGGACAAACCGATTGTTTGCGCAACGCCAAAGCTACTTCTCGGTATTTTTCTTGTTCCATTATTCATTATATGTATCTAGAATGCTTCTTGCTAATTTTTGCCCAATTCTATTTCGGGGCCGAGACGAGGTTTTTTCGTGGGTTATAGTACACAAAAATCGGCTTTTTGGGTCGATTTTTTATTTTCCGTAAAAATTCCCGAAAATTACTAAGCATGTTCATAGGGTGAATTGGAACATAGTTGAAGCACGAGGCAATGTCATTCCTTCTTGGTAGTTTTACGGTGTGCTTAGCGCTCGATTCAAGCATGTGCGTAATGGACAAAAACGATGGGTTGGTCTACGCCAAAGCTACTTCTTGGCAATTTTCTTGTTCCATTATTCATTATATGTGTCTAGTATGCTTCCTGTCAATTTTAGCCCGATTTTATTTCGGGGTCGACACGAGGTTTTTTCGTGGGTTATAATCCACAAAAACCGGCTTTTTGGTCGATTTTTAATTTTCCGTAAAAAGTCCCGAAAATTACTAAGCACGTTCATAGGCTCTATTGGAGTATAATTGAAGCACGAGGCAATGTCATTCCTCCTTCTTGGTAGTTTTATGGTGTGCTTAGTGCTCGATTCAAGCATGTGCGTAATGGACAAAAACAATGGGTTGGTCTATGCTAAAGCTACTTCTTGGCAATTTTCTTGGTCCATTATTCATTATAATTGTTTAGGATGCTTCCTGCCATTTTTTGTCCGATTTTATTTCAGGTTCGAGACGAGTTTTTTCGTGGGTTATAGTCTACAAAAACCGGCTTTATAGTAGATTTATGATTTTCCGTAAAAAGTCCCGAAAATTAATAAGCATGTTCATAGGGCGTATTGGAGCATAGTTGAAGCACGAGGCAATGTCATTCCTTCTTCTTGGTAGTTTACGGTGTGCTTAGCGCTATATTCAAATATGTGCGTAACGGACAAAAACGATGGGTTGGTCTACGCCAAAGCTACTTCTTGGCAATTTTCTTGTTCCATTATTCATTATTTGTGTCTAAGATGTCTTTATCCAGTTTTCGTCCGATTCTATTTCGGGGCCGAGACGAGGTTTTTTCGTGGGGTTATAGTCCACAAAAAGGGCTTTAAGAGTCGATTTTTAGTTTTCCAAAGGTCTCGAAATTTACCAAACATGTTCATAGGGTGTATTGGAGCATAATTGAAGCACTAGGCAATGTCAATCCTCCTTTTTGATAATTTTACGGTGTGTTTAGCGCTGGATACGAGCATGTGCATAATGGACAAAAACGATGGGTTGGTCTACGCCAAAGCTACTTCTTGGCAATTTTCTTGTTCCATTATTCGTTATATGTGTTTAGAATGCCTCTTGTCAATTTTCGCCCGATTCTATTTCGGGGCCGAGACGAGGTTTTTCGTGGGTATAGTCCACAAAAACCGGCTTTTTGGGTCGATTTTTAATTTTCCGGAAAAGGCCCCAAAAATATTAAGTATGTTCATAGAGTGTATTAGACATAATTGAAGCACGAGGCAATGTCATTCCTTTTTCTTGGTAGTTTTACGGTGTACTTAGCGCTCGATTCAAACATGTGTATAATGGATAAGACTGATGGTTTGGGCTACGCCAAAGTTACTTCGTGGAATTTTTCTAGCTCCATTATATATTATATGTGTCTAGGTTGTCTCCGGCCAATTTTCGGCCGATCCTATTTCGGGGCTGAGACGAGGTTTTTTCATGGGTTATATAGTCCACAAAAACCAGCTTTTTATGTCGATCTTTGATTTTTTGGAAAAAGTCCCAAAAACTACTAAGCATGTTCATAGGGTGTACGTGAGCATAATTGAAGCACGAGGCAATGCGATTCCTCCTTCTTGATAGTTTTAAGGTGTGTTTAGCACTCGATTCGAGTATGTGCGTAATGGACAAAAACGATGGTTTTGGCTACGCCAAAGCTACTTCGTGGAATTTTTCTTGTCCAATTCTTCATTATATGTGTCTAGGATGGCTCCTGCCAACTTTCGCTCGACTCTATTTCGGGGCTGAGACGAGGTTTTTTCGTGGGTTATAGTCCACAAAAACCGGCTTTTTGAGTCGATTTTTGATTTTCTAGAAAAAGTCCCAAAATTTACCAAGCATGTTCATGGGGTCTAATGGAACATAATTGAAGCATGTTGTAGTATCATTCCTACTTCTAAGAAGTTTTACGGTGTGTGTAGCACTCGATTCGAGCATGTGCGTAATGGACAAAATCGATTGTTTGGGCTACGCCAAAGCTACTTCTTGGCATTTTTCTTGTTCCATTATTATTCTTTATGTGTGTCTAGGTGGCCTCCTGCAAATTTTTGCCCGATTCTATTTTGTGGCCGAGACGAGGTTTTTTCGTTTGTTATTCCGCAGGGTCATAGAGCCATAATGCCTCGATGATGTAAGGTTTAATCTTCTTTTCAAAAGACGCTATCTGAACAATCGATATTTGAATGCGATGGTCTAACAATAAATTATAATTAGAAGTATGAGTTTTTTAGATTAATATATGAGTTAAAATATAAAATAATCCACATTCAAAATCTAATATGAATATTTATAAATACCATTTTCTTCTAAATCTTGCACTTTCTATCCTAAATGCTCAAGTTTTGTTTGAAAAGTGCATATTGTACTTTGAAAGCTCATATATTTGGTCATATACAACTTGTGTTCATACCATGTTACCTAAATACTTCAAATATATTTACCTGAATGTTTAATTTAAAACAAAAAAAATTGAACACAACTTGAAGACCTAACATGTGAAAATTACCGAGTAATCAGAAATGAAATACAATCTACACTTATTTCTTGGATAGAGACGATCGGGTCCTTATCAAGTATATCTATAGGTTTTCCTTTCACTATATGAAATATGCTTTTGGTATAATCTAGCCAAGATATCTTGGAATTGCTAAAAACAATTCCTTAATAGTGGTTTACTTATCGAATAACCTGTCATCCCTAACTCAGGGTTTACTTATTTATTTAGATCATTGGTTTAGTTATACCACACTAACAGGCTATGACAAGCTCAAGTTCCAAGTTTTCTTATCCTAGGGTTCGACAGTTTTATGTAACAGCTATGTGCATTATGCGGTCAAACAGTCCATTTTCACGTCCAAAAAGTTTTCTACGGAACTGAACATAATTAATTTGGCAAATCCAGTAATGCACTTGATGCAGTGTACTGCGACAAATAATAGTGGTTGTTTGGTTGACACTAACTCATGCAGGAATTGGCAATTCCCATGAATTAAAATTTTGGAAGGTTGTTTGGTTGAATAAATTTTAGGAAAATGGAGGAATTGCAAATTTTATAGGAATTAGATATTTCCATAAGATGTGGGAATTGGCTCACCCACT
>CAAKMY010040597.1:10047-26856 GCA_901111285.1 Corrigiola litoralis
TTATTTCCTAAAATACTAATCTACCTCAAACAAAGAAATTAAATATTGATCTACATATCTTAAATTGGATATGTTTAGAGAAAATATATGTATAGAGTTAAACAATAAGACTATTCAAAGGAAATAATGGCCTTTTATAATAAACTTATATAAGAACAACACAATTTAACCAAACAAAATATTGGAAATAAAATTATGGGAAATGAAAATTCATGCATGTCAACCAAACATGTTTAGGCCAATTCCCATAAAAACCATGAGGGAAATTAAATTTTATGGAAGTGGAAATACCTACAGGTGTCAGGAATTCAATTCCCGCATGAACCAAACAACCAATTGTCCGTTAAATCATACACTATTTATCTAACAAGACACTTCATAGATTCAAACAAATAAAAGCAAACTCACAAGTTAAGTTGTTTTTTTTGCTATTTATCACTTTTTATCAAAATTATTGGTGATATACCACCAACACGATGAGTGGCCATTTTGAGACGGTTCTCACCGAAAAATAAACGGTCACATAAAAGATTTGGCAAAGGGGAGTTAGGCCATAATTTGATCTTTTGTATTGAGGAACTTGTCTCTGTTCCTATGTTTCTTCCATTTACAAAAGAAGCAAGAGGCCACGCACCATGAACCTCTTAGGTGATATACTAAACATAGTAAGCAGACTATATACCGGCCTCCTCGACCTATGCCAAAGCATATCGACGAAAAGTCCAAAAAGATGCTTAAAAGGTTTTAAAGGTATATACAATCAACGAAATGCCTAATTAGTATTTGCAGTCTCCTGCTCATCACATTCAAAACCTTCCATTCTAAGAGACACTCAAAGCAGTCCTCAGTTCAGCAAAATATATAGGGCGTTTCGTTGTGTTGAATGTGGTCAAAATAGTCAGCAACCTAAACAAAGAACATCGTACCATCAGTACAAGAACGATCGTTATGCAAGGATTACGAAACTACTTTGCTCTTATACAGATTGATCAGAAGTTGGCACTAAATCTGTACGTGCTTAAGAAAGGATTACAGAAAACATATAAACCAGAAAATATAGGTGTCAGAAGAAAGTAAAGTGCATACCTAAAGAGGCGTGATTCGCCTTTCCATCAAAACATAGAAACTGGTAAAAATATATCATCCGATGTCATTATGGGTAGACAAAAAGAACAGAATTTCAGAGCTGGAACTCCTCTTCTGGTGGTTTGCTTGTCTAGTTACGTCACAAAATGGGGAACAGAAGAAAAAGAGAGCTAGCGATACCGAACAAACAGCAAAGTGAGCAGCTTCGGTCGTTAGATCTGCCAATCAGAATATCTATACATCAACATATACACCTCCACCTTTAGATCTGTGCTAATGGCAACTGACTCATAAGTAGTCAGGTATATCTACTGCTATGTTCACCTATCACCTAGTTTAATCCAACCTGCAATACACAATCACCAGAATCAGAGCTTCAGTTGAAAAGTTTGCATAAAACAGGCCAAAATCTCTAAATATGCATGCCATGAAAGATGCTTAATATATTACATAACAAAATATTATTACCTCCCAGACCGGACATATTAGTAGTTGACCAAATGCTATTACAACTAAAGGCTCACCAAATCATGCCCCCCCACCCCCCCATATCTGAATGCCTAACTCAATTTTCATTCGCCCTCATAAAGCTACAGGTGGAGAAGTACAACTATGAGGAACAAACCCTTCAAAAGTTATACTACTGTCCACCCCACCCACCCAACCATCACTCGGTAATCAAAAACAAAAATAAGTAGTATTTCACTATAATGAAACACAACGAGCTTCTGCCTTCTCTCTTTCACTCCACGTACATTTTGGCCAGTCCACCTCCATTATAATCTCAGGTTTTGTTTCCTATCAATGGCCTATGAGAATGTACCGTAAATGTAAATACAGGCAGTTCTCAATATCTCGTAATATTGTTTTTCCTCAACGCAACCAAAATAATCCAGGATTGGACCACGACTAACATTGAAATTACTGTTAAATGTAACTATAACCTATCTTGCAACACAAGTAAGGATAGGACATCCATTAGGCAATGGATTTTTCTATTTTTTTTAATAACAACTCAAGACAGTCAACCTAAAGCTAAATCTTAGATATTCTATGGATGACATTGATCAAACATCAGACATACATGCTAATTAATACTACCTAGGCTGACGAATGATTCCGACTTCAAAACTTGCCAACTTTAGCTGCAAATTTTGTATTACAAAAGACTGCCGAAAGAATTTCCAATCATTTACCAGCAACTTCTTTCTACATAAAACAGAAACTACTCTCCAACTCAGAAGTGTGTGTTAATCTGATGTTCAACCTATGTTACTCGGAAACTTTAAAAGAGTAAGACACATTAGAAGCAACCGACACGGATATGCAGGAATTTTAGGGTCTTTACTTCATCTTCAAGGATAATATCCAAGTATTCAAGTACAAAAACAGGTGTCCGACACGGATATGGTAAGGTAGATGAAGGATCTGAGCAAAAAAGTATTCAACTACTATTGAACATTATTAAGACATAGAAAGTGACAAAGGAAGACAATATTACCTTTCGAGTGCCATTGCCATGAAACAAACCAGTGCTTTCAGCTGCAGCAGAGCTCATGTTACATGAGGACTCAGAAGTGACATGAGTGACACTCGTGCACACTACAAGTGAATCAGACTCAGGACACTCTATAGTTTTTGCAGGGAACTGTGATCCAGTGACAAGTGAGCCATTTGAAAAATGAACATTTCCGTTAGACGAAGATGATATGTTTTTCTCGTGGATCTCAAATTTCGAGATTACGCCAACAGGTATCTCTTCACTGTTTATGCCAAAAGCAACATTTCCTATTTTATGATCATTATTGCTAGTGGTAAGTTTAGAGCGTTCAACGTCTGCTTCTTGAGAACCTGTTGGAGAACTTAAACGCATGGATTCCCTGCCTAGAGACGTTTGGCTTTTGCAACATTTAGTCAGTTCAGGAACACTATCATCTCCTTTCTGATATTCGACTTGTTTTCCTTCCTCACCTAGTCTGGAAATAAGGTCCTGACAATTTGTCCCGCCAGAAACAATAACTGAATTCGCAGGTAAGCCATTATCAAACTCAGATATTTTTTGTAGCATTAAATTCAAGCAGGGTTCTAGGGTTCTTTCCCCAGAAGAACTTGTCACAGATGTAAAATCCCTATTTTGATCAGCATCGTTTTTCAGAGTAGAGCACCCTTCAACTTTAGTACAACGGGGATTTGCAGTGCTTTTAGCTGCCTCATCAGAGCTAAAAGTAGCAAAACAAGGACGGAGAAGACACCTTTTATCAGATGACGACCCATGATAACCACGAGTGACACTATCCCCACGATCATTCTCCTCCGCCATATTCAAGTCTGGCTGCAACCTCTTCCCCATCAAAGAATCCATGGCATTACCTTCATTCTCCTTCAGAGTTGGCTGACCTTCAACTTCACTAGTATCATTCAACCTCGGACTATCCATTCTGCTTTTCACGTCATCCTCACAATTTCCAGCAGTAGAACCGAGATGTTTTCTATCAGATAAAGACTCAGGAATTCCAGCAGCGACAACATTCAAGTCAAAAGCACCATTCAAACAGCCATCATCGACCTCAGATTTATCTAGCCCACCATCTACGTGCTCACTCCTAGATCTGGAATAGTTTTCATCTTTCTCTGTTGTAGATACCAATATACATAAATGAAAGAACGTTATAAGGTACACATAAAACTTACAGAACTTCAACGTTAACACACGTTTGAAAAAATTAGTAATACCTGAATTGACTATTCCTTTTTCAACAAATTTGTTCTTTGAAAGTGGCTTCTGCAGCATATCTGTATGGGCAAACACTACCATATTCATTGAATTCATTTCTTCTCTCACAGATTCTTCAAGAGGCTTGAAGCCAAAAACTGCAGTCCATGTGTCTGTGAGTTCAGAAATAGCAGGAATAACCAAGTTCTCAACATCAAGAGAGCCAAGAGCCTGAAAAGAAAATAAGAAAATAAAGTCTTTTCAATATGAGGCTTAAATAAGCAAAAAACTGTAATCGATAATTTCATTTAAAGCAAAACGAATAAGACAGCATATAAAACAACAAAGCATTAATCTCAAAAATATAACTAAAAAGACAGCACATACATATTTTGATGACAAAAAAAAACTGCCGGTCGAGGAACTTAAGAGTTCATATTCATGAAACACGCAGCATGCAACAAATCTTTTCATGAGAAGTCATTCGGGTGAGACATGGGGATAGCACATCAGACATGCAGGAAGCTCACTTATGTCAAAATTGCCATCATTAACCAGTCAAGTGAATGAGCCTAGGTGTTAAGAACATCTTCACAAGCGTTGACTATCAAACATTAAAAAAGTATAAGGACTACAAAGCCCTCATCATTTCATCAATACACCTCTATGGATAAAACTCTTACGCAAAACAACTCAAAAGACCTCATTTGTGCAGCCTAAAGCCTTAGATCTTATCATATATAATTATGGCCCTAAGATACGAAGACTTGCCCAGAAACTCGGAATATTTTTTATTCAGTCTGCTGAAGGAACTCCTTTTCATCACTTCGTTAAAGTTTCAGAAATGTATACTGCTCATAAGCTGTGAAAAAATTCTTAATTTAATCAGATATAGGACCACATATAAGGGGCATTCAAATAGTGCAGTTCTCTCCCTTTAGATAGAAACTAACAGGATCTCTAGGTATAAACTTTGATCAGACTTCAACCAGCAACAATAAAAATTGTTGTGAATGAGCTAACAAGTACTAAGGAAAGCGATCAAGAATATCATGTTAAATTGAATACCATCTTCATTAGAGAGATTATCAACCATACTAGAAGACAACTACACAATGTAACTATCTCAAGTTAAGAAAGGTAAGTAAAGGAGATCAAAGGAAATGAATTGATGAACACTACATTATTGCACTCTGGCATACGATTCTACAATAAGAAGTGAACTTGACCCCAGAACGCACCAGTTCAATAGCAGTAAGAAGCCGTCTGCACATTCCCTGGCGCCTATAAATATTTCGAGTCCCAATGAACGGCATCTCTGCTAGCAGCTTTCCATGGATTCTGTTCCACATAATAAAATTACGCGAAGTTAATATCCTACAAAGTATATATGAGTGATAACATTATGTTAAAAACAGTGAACTCCAGGGATCAGTTTTAGATTAAAGATGATCATCATCATCTAATGATAATCACTACAAAAATCAGCATTAACAACAATGGAAAAATTTGCCAAGGCTTCCGTATAAATCGAGAAACAACTTGTTGAGCACAAGCCACCATGGAATGATTCTAACAACCGCCCTGATTAATAACTAACTCCTCCATACACAAGGCTATCAAAATGTAAGGGTCTTGTCAGTTAGACAAGCATGTCTAGGGATGTCATTGGGGTGGCCAGTTAGACATACATGATGGTTTATATTTATACACAAAACATGCCGTTCTTTTTTACGGAAAGGCTTTGCTCCAGGCTGGCCAAGAGTAAAGAAAAAAGGAGAGACCAAGACCTTCCATATTTGGTTGGAGAGTGACCCCCTTTGTACGTATCTGACGTGGTGTCCTTTGTTGACACCTAAAATAACCAATGGTTTCTCCAATATGGTGAAAAGATAAAACTGACACAGCATAAATGCCTACATGTATACATTCCCACTAGACAAGAAAACCCCAGTAAAATATATTAAAAGGACTCTAGAGCTAAATCTAACCTCAAAATGAGTCTGTTCACAACCTTAATAACTAATTTTTCTTTATAAGAAAAATATTATCAAGAAAAAAACACAAGCACACAAAAGACAAGAAGTCCTTTGGATTGAAAAAAGTAAAACTAACGACGCTAATTAAGGTTGAGGAAACCCTTCCTAAGCCCATACCCCTAATAATTGATGCTAGATTTCATGTTCTCTAACTCTCTACTATATTTCTTTTCTTAGTAGTATACACTTGTGTCATTGGCTTTTGGGTTTATTGTTGTTCCTTGGAAAAAACCAAGCTCCTATCATCTCTCTCAAATTTCCCATTGCTTCCTTTTGTGTCTTACAAGATGGGCAATAAGTGCATGACGAGAGGGTTAAATTTTGAGAAAATATGCGGAAAGGCAATAATTGCTTTGGTGTATTATTTCCAAATATTTACGGTCTCTCGGATTTGCATAAGATGCCAGTTTTCGATTTTCTTTCGTGCTTTGCGTTCTGTTTAAATGTTTACTTACGAGGACCTCTTTCTGATTGGGAGTTGAGGGTGTTTGGTGGGCTGACTGATATACTGGATAAAGTTTCTTTATCTGAGGATAGTCGTGTGTGAAAAGCCTGATCCTATGGCGCTTATGACTTGTAAATCCTTCTTATCAAGGATATCAAGGCTATCTGGTTTGACCGCCTTTTTTGAGCTCAGTGTTTACTTATATATGGAAACGTAAAATTCTCTCAGAGTAAGGATTATATTTGGACTAAGGTAATGGAAAGGATCTACACTAAAAATATCCTGCAACGTCATACACCTAGTATTCTTTTGAGTTCAGACATGCGTCATGTGTAGGAGAAACTCTAAATGTGGTTCACATATTTTCTCCATTGCAACATTGGGCATTCTATTTGGGCAACGAACAGTAGGAAATCCTGGTTCAATGATAGATCTCCTGCATTGGAGGTTTAAGGAGTTTCACAATAAAGAGGAAAATCTGCTGCGGGCGTGCAAACTAGGTGTGTTTGGTGTATTTGGGTTAAGCTAAATTCCTGTATATTTTCAAGTTTAGCTCATCCTTCCTGTTTTATTTCAAGGGAGTTGTTTTTCTTGCTTCTTTTGGGCTGAGGCTGTCAGTGCCTTCAAAAGGCTTCTAATTTCTAAATACTTATTTACGAAGAAATTGGCCCCATCTGTTACTACTTTCTTTGGGAAAAATTCCTTGTCCTTTGTTTCTGTATACTTAGAGATATTTGGAATCTTTAAGATATAATTGATGTCGCAATATCCACAGCGCATTTATAACATCCATTCCAGCCATTCCTAAACTAGATTTGGCATCATAAACAACCGGACCATCAGGGCTTAATCATTCTAGTTATAACAATGACAAACAGACAATTCAAAAGGAAACAGCTAAAAGGAGAAAATTGAACCATTTCACACGCTAAGAATTTGAGATCCCTTAACAAATTACCAAACTCTTAGCTTTTTTTTTACTGATTGCTAAGTAAACCCTCATATGAGAGCTCAGCCAGTAGGTTGTAAAGCATTGCCACATGCCTTTTGGCTATCAAACGAGGCACATAAACACTACCTGATAGAAGCTGCAGCTATTACTTCATCTCCTTTCTCTAATATAATTGTAAAGAAGCTGCTGAAATTTAATCGGTTGAAATTGGACCTGGACAAAGCGAGCAAAAGAGCACAAGTCAGCATATGAAATTGGAACAACTCAATTCTATGGCAGAAACAAATGTGATACAATTTATAGAGAGACCATAAAGCTGCAAGGATTATATACTAAAAAGGTTGCTCCAAGTTACACTTAAGATAGTAATGAGCATGGGTGGCACCTACAAATGGCGTATGGTAAGTAAAAGTTACCAGAGATTTTGTGCACCTAGGATGAAAATGCAGCATAACCTCCACCACCTCCCCCCAATTAAAGGATAGAAAGCCAATATAAAAGTATTGCATACATAAACACCAAGTCCTTACCCACAGTTATACACAACATGACGTATCAAATTGATGCCACTTCTAGGGTCAAGGATAGGCATAAAGCACTCATCCATAACAGACATTGCAACAGCCAATTTAGAATTGTTCTGGATCTTTTGAGATTCAAAGGAAACAGCTTCCCCTTTAACATCAGAGCGCCGAAGTAGAGTCCATGAAAAACCATCTCCCAAATCTTCTTTTCTCCCAAGAAGATTTTCTAATCGCTCAAAGATCTAGAGCCAAAACAAGAAGAAATCATTATTTATGTACTAATGCCTAACGGTATATAAAACAAAGGTAGAGCATACACCAACATTGAAAGTATAAAATGCCATTTCTTTTCAAGAAGACTTCACTTATGCACACATCAGTCAGTATGTCTATAACACAACTTAAATTGAAGATCATTAACCTTATACTGTCAACAAAACAGAGAAACAGGTAAAAATGTAAAATATGTCGGATTTAATAGGTGCACAAAACATGCAAAGGATCAGTCTGCTATAATGGAATGATAGAGAACAGAAATCCCTCTTAAAGGATACCAAAAGAGATGCAAAAAGGAACCAATTTAACTTTAGAAGAGGAATGAGAGAAATTGGAAGTAGGGTTTTCCCGGGGGTGGGGGCGCAGGAAGGAAGGGAGAAAGCCATAATCTACATATTGTAGGGAAAGCAATTTCCAGTGAAATACAGAACGAAATAACTTAAAACATGGTAATCGCAATTTCGAATAAAATAAAGATATGAATTTTATTTGCACAGCAAAATCACTCAGTAGTCAGTTGCCGAGACAGAGACAGAATAAAGGATGCTCATGGCCAAAGTTCAAGGCAACTAAATAATATTAAAACACCATTACCACAGCTCAACCATCATTAGTTAACATATGAATAGTTGTGGAACTGCCCTATGAACCAATTAAACAGCTCTCTTCACCACATCTAAATGCTCCTAAACACTGCTCTATCACGTCAACTTTTTTGTAAAATAATGCTTCGTTGGAAAAGATACAATCAAAAGAGGCACAAAGACAGAATATTCATATCAGCTGGTCATGTTAAAACCCCACAAGGTTCACCTTGAACAAATATAGTAAACCCCAACATACTAGGACGATAAGTCAGCTAAAGAAAAGTTTGACCCTAAAAGATGCAATTATATCGCATTTAAGCTGGCTTTTCAATTGACATAAATGCATGCATTTGACAATCGGCATTGAAGATACTGCTAGACAAATTGCCAGAGCAATGTTACTAGTGCATCAAGACCACAACACCGAAAAAGGAATTTGATTATTTGATTTGATGTGAAAAAAGTATCAAAATCTAAAACCCCAGAACCTAATCAAATTTAAAAACAGTAAGCCTCCACGGCTCCACAGCCCCCCCCCCCCCCCCCCCAAAAAAATAAAAATATACGTCAAATAGGAAATATATAATAAACTAGAAGGCGAGATATTTCTCTTTTCTGCCCTCTTCAGGTACTCTACTGATTGGAACAAAGCTATCAGTGATGTTTCCAAAAGCACGAAACTAAAAACTAAGTAAAAGGATGTTCCTCTAAATAGGAATTTAAAGCGTATTGTCCTATATGAGGAATATAATCCCTAAAATAAAACATCAGGACATTAAAAGAAAAGGAAGCAATCATTAAGCAGTTAACAAGAGTGAGATAATGAAAAAGTTGGAGAACCTGTTCACAGTTTCTTCCACAAAAGGTTGGCTCTCCAGATCCAACAACATCATTTTCCTCATCAATACATGATGGATGATCTACATGGAACAAAAACACAACTCGTTAAACCCAGCTGATTGTCACAAGTGAAGGAAACAAACAGGAAAACAGAAGAACAAGTAATTACATTTCTCCTCGCACACACTGCAAGAGACCAATGAACAAGATGCTGTATCACAATCACCACTTGCACCTTCATCAGCACCACCACAAACTTTGCAAGAACAGTAAACACAGTGCCATTCACCAGAAGGAACCTCCTGTGAGAACGTAAAGGAAACACATTACTCGCATACCCAATTCATAAAATGCCCAAAATTACAGGTGTGGGAAAGCTCATATTGCTTTCCGCTATGAAGTTGCACCCACGATTCAACAGTACACGTAGGAGTAAAATTGTTGTCAATAAAAACATTGATAAAGTTTTCCCAAATGCATGAACGGGTAGAAAATGCGGGAGCTGGCAAAATGTTATGAATTCACCACTAACATTTCTAGGAATACCCTCTAAATTAAGCCTAACCACACACAGCAATGTGAACAAACAAAGCAGAAGTCAGCCACAATGGCTTCAATTGTAACACATGGATGAGAAATCAACTTTTCGTTTAGCTTGCGTTCATTTCTATGTAGATTTCTATATATGATAGGAACACCTTTCAGACATTAAACAAAATAAGCATACAATTCATGAGGCATGTCACTTTAAAAATATATTTGACAACCTCAAAACTCCGACAACTGATGTTCTTAGCATACAGTAACTTTTCTATCGATACAAAGGGATTTCCTTTTTGTTTTGCCAAGCGCCCTGTCATCTAGCAGAAGACTTTGTCAACCAATACAGATTTTCACACAGAGACCTCCAATGCAATCAACTTAACAGATTTGTCTCACTAAATATTCCATAATAGGAAACAAGAAGCTATAATGGCTGACCCCTACCCACCTATATAAACATATATATGAAAAAAAAAGGGGGGGGAAGAGAGACAAACACACACACAAAAGTGAGCATCAAATAAAGGAGAAACAGAAATTTAAAAAAACAAAAATACAATTAAACTGACTAATTTTCATCACTGAACTTGCGACAAGCCATGTGCAATGCCATAATATAAGTACCTCTATATTTAAACAATCGTGATGAAATGTTGACGGACAGCCATCACAGCACATCAGATCCCCACCATCTCCACAAATGGCACAGGTATCATCATTTGGGTCCTCGGAATCAACATTTACAATATGATACCTCGAACGACCAGCCTCCTCTTGTTTGTTCCAGGAGTCCAACTGGCATTGCAGTAATGAATTTCCACTTTCAACATGCAAGTATTCATAAGGTTGACAAACTTTGCTCCCAGCATGCTTCTCGAATTCAAAAACTGAGAGTACTTTCTTGCAGCAGTAACAATGAATACCATCTTTTGTAATGCTTCCCTCAAACCTTTTTGCAGTTTTGCGGCGGTTCATGTAGTGCACTTTCGCGTCAAGCTTGACAGTCCCTGAATCAATCATCCAAGAAAGAATACTGTGTTTCCCTGAATGCGATATAGCTACATCACTCTCTGAATTTAATCCCTTAGACCTACGAACTACTAAGGCACACCGCCTTTTACTTTGGGTCCCATCTCGAATCGCGGGCTTTCTTTTGAAGGCAGAATGCTTGTGCTTTGCTCCTGCTTTACTCCTTGTGCTTCCACCTTCATCCTCTTCGTCAGAAAAATCATCTTCGCCTTTAGGCTTCTTTTTCTTGTTCTTGTCTGATCTTATTTTTGAAACAACTCTAAACAATTTGCTCAGTACATCCTCTGGCAGTGGAGTGAAGGAAGGAGCTTTACCTAACTCAAACTCCCGTTGAAGTTGATTGTAGGCCTTGGTGACAGACCAGTGAGTCTTTCCATCAGCATTGACATACACTGCATCATTATACTCCCTGCCGTATCTAGGCCTGTACTCGATTGTCCAGCCTGCAGTCAGAATCATATCCACAATTTGCTTTCTTATGGCATTCTTTTCAGCTGCAGAAGAAACAGCGGTTTCCACCTTTGTGCCCTTCACTGACAAATTGTTTTCTGCTTCTTCGCCTTTCAAAGAAGTATGGGTGACACGCGTTTCAGGACCCCTAGATGTGATCTTGTTATCCGAAGTAACACCCTCTTTCTTAGGCCTTCCACGCTTGCCCTTGTCTTTCGAACTTGTAACTGAGATATTGCTTGGACCTTCATCATCAACTTTACAAACTGAGACTTTCTTTCTTTTAGCAGCTTCTTGTTCACAGTAATCAACAGCTCTCTTGGGCCTTTCACTTCTGCGCCTCTGCGTCGAACTTCCAACTGACTTGTTACTGACATTTCCAGCTTCATTCTTATCTTTACAAGCAACTTCATCCTCCTCTTTGCGGCAAACCAATGATGTCCTAGGCCTTCCATGTCTGTCTTTTCTTGAACTCATTACTTTATCATTCAAGTCTTCATCTTCGTGTCCAGAAGCTACCTGGACTGCTTTCTCCTCAGGGTATTCTAAAGATAAACTGGGCCTTCCACGCTTCCCCTTCCTTTCTGGACCTCTAACTGACATATGATTTGCATCTTCATCTTCAGTGTTAGAGACAACAGGAGCTCTATCCTTTTTTGGGCTTAATATCGATGTGTCATCCATATCTTCATCTTTAACTTTAGAAACAACCTGAACTGCTTTCTTTTCAGGATGATCGAGGGATCGTTTAGGCCTTCCACGCTTCCCTTTCCTTTCAGAACTTCTACATGACTTGTCATTTGCAACATCGTCTTCAGTAATTGAAACAAAAGGGACTTTGTTCAGCTCAACTAGCTCCCCTTCCGAGTGATCAGTAGACCTCTTGGGCCTTCCAACAGTACACGACCTTTTAGCATCAACAGCTGATTTACTACTCACATCCTTCATTGTGACTCCTACCTCTCCTGCGCCATCAGTCTCCCGCTTCCTTTTCTTGGGTGAAATCATCTCCCCACCACCAGCTTCCCCCAAACCATTAGCTGGCACGATCCTTGATCTCAAAACTTTACCAAAAACTTGAACACCTCCCTCCTTCACCTCTTTCGTCAAGCTTTCACTCTCACTACCTTCAAAAAACTTGCATTGAGAACCCTCAACACCACTTCTTTTCTCAAGCGACTCTATTGGTGCAGCACAATCAGATTCCGAATGCCTAGACTTGTCAGGATCACATTCGTTTTGCTCTTTCTCCCTCTCAGCCTTATAATTGCTATCAACACCAACACAACCAGAAACGTCTACAGATACAACATGCTCTTTATCTTTATCCGTGCCACTACCTTCCACCTCCCCTGGACACAATGCCTTGTCCCTCATACCACTACTACACTCCACACTCTTCTCCCCCGCCTCCTCTTCCTCGCTCCGACCTACATTAACACCCTCCACCGCTGCTGCACTTGACGCCAGACCCTGACCAGCTAAACCCACAGCACAAGCCAACTCCTCCACTCCATTCTCCTTCCTTTCTCCACCAACATCAGCATCCTTCTGCACAAACCCAGCCTGCTGATCATTCCTCGTCGAACAAGCCCGCAAAACCCCACCACCATTCCCCACTAGACCCTCTACATTCCCCTTATTCTCAACTTCCATACCTTCACACAGCAAACCATTAGATTTCCCCTCATTATTACTCACTTCACAGCAATTATACCCTCCTTCCTCACTCGAACCGCCATCTGCTTCATCATTTAAGTTCAAATCAGGAATTCCTGCCATTCTCGAACCACCATCACCATCACTTTTCCTCAAATTACCAGACCTCAACCTCATTTCACTAAACTAACAAACAACAACCCAACAAACTAATCAATAAACCCAAATCAAATATCAACCCCTAACACTCATCACCTTGACCAAAAAACTATACAAGACTTAATCTTTTTGCACCTTCTACTCACAATTCTCAATCAACCATTCATACTGCACAAAAAGATGCAAAACCCATAAAAAAGATTAAGCAATAAATACACTGAAAAAACACTGAAAATCAAAAACAATGAGAAATCAATCAAACAAACAAAACAAAACCAAAAAACCATTACCTCAAACTTTGCTGATTACTCGAAATTCTCAATCAATCCTTCACACTGCACTAAAAAACACACAACCCACAAAAATTAAGCAAAAAAAAAACACTAAATCCACAACTAAGAAAAAAACTAAAAAATCAAACAAATAAACCAAAACCCAGAATTTATTACCTCAACTTAAGCTGATTAATGCTGCTAAACACAAAAAGTTTCAACCTTTATGCATAAACAGCAAAAAAGATCAAACCTTTACTCACAAAACACCAATTTTATTCACTTAAAATATCAAAGTTTGGTTGGAAAAAAAAAGAGAGAGAAGAACAAAGGGCATGAATGTGAAAGGAAAAAAAAAAGGGGGGATTTTAATGTTTTTGAGTTTTTGGGAAGTGGGTTTTATATTTAAAAATATTGAAAAAAATTGTATCTTTTTTTAATTTTATGTTTTATTTTTCCAGGAAATTTGGCTGTATGTCTATCTACTGTTAAAGGAGACTTGGAAAGACAGAGAATAATGAGCTAGAGTGGACTACAGTGTCCTTGAACCTTAGTACTTGTACAACAGTACAAAAACATAGGACTAGGAATAATTTTGAGGGGTATTTTGGTAATTTGGTGCTGTATTTGTAAAAATAATTCCTAAATTTTCCCTCCAATTAGGCTATTACCCTCCATCTCTGGCATAAAATTGAAATTTTGAAAAAAGGGGTGATTTGTTTATGCCTTTGTTTATTGGTTTAGGTGGGGCCCATTTTGGAATAATACTTTGGCATTATGAAGCCCAATCAGGTTGGATTGTTAGCTTGTAGAGATTTTTGAGTGATCATTGGTGATTGTGCAATTTATAGGGATCTCAAGTGAAAATTTTATGCCATATGTGTTTTTATGATTTTACTGGTCTTTTTTTTATTGTAGTGACATGTTATATAACTTACTGAAAGTAGTAATTTTTTTTACTCTATTTATTATTTCATTTAGATTACATGATATTAAAGTATTATGAATGATATTTATAATATCTGGAAAAACCCATGGAATTCATGTAGTCAAAAATTAAGGTTCATTTATTGGCATAAATGAAAATGTCTAATTTGGTTAGTGATCAACAATCATACTTGGGTTGATCACGCTGGTGCTTATAAAAGCAAATAGAGATTTCATTTTATACCATTTATATTAATATTGATTTTACTACCCACATTGCTTATAGTAACAATATGTTAGAAATCTATTAGATTACCCTCAAATTTTTAATGCCCTCTACTAATTAGTGTTGATTCGTCAAAAATGCGGTATTATATATATTAAATGTGAAATAGTAATAACTTTGCGAGGGAAAATTAATTGATATTTCGTTTTAGAGAGAGTGAGTATGAATCCAAGACTTGAAAAGTTAGGATAATTGAATTTTTGTAGATATTTTTTTGTTGATGAATGGTGAATGTGCAATTTATAGGGATCTCAAATGAATTTTGTGTCATATCGGGGTGTTTTATCGACTTTACAAGTCAGATTGTTAATTGTAGTGGCATGTTATAAAGTTTGTTGGAAATATTTAGTGGTTCTTATACTCTATTTACCATCTCATTTACACTCGGATTACATAATTACAGTACTATAATGATACTTATAACATTTGGGGGGAAAAACCATATGTACTTGGGAAATCGTAATTCATGAAGCTTCCATTTATTGGCATGAATCCAATTGCCTTAGTTGGTTCGTGATGAACAATCATATTTGAGTTGATCACATTATTGCTTATAAAGCCTATAGATTTTAATTGAAATGTTATACTCTACCATTTTTGTTATTATTGATTTTACTATTAACAATATCTATTGTAGCAATATTAAAATCTATGAGATTTCACTGAGTTTTATAATTGATTTGGAAACTAGTGTTGGTTCATTAGGATCCCAATACTTTTATTCAGCACGTGGTAGAGCAGCTTGATCGATCGTATTAATAAGTTAAAATGTTAAAGTGATATAGTAATGACTTTACAAAAGATATTCAATGTAGAATGTTCTATTTAAAAGAAACTGGAATGAATCCAGGTCTTGAAAAACCAAGGGCTTGCATGCGACTGTTTAAGTGCAAGACAAATATAGTTAATTTCATTAGTTTGGATATATTATTTACTTTATACAAGATGATTATCTCCTAAATAGACTTTGGTGTAGTGATAGCAAGAAAGAGATTAAACGAACATTTATTGATAAAAGAACATGACTTTTTAAGTTGCTACTCTTTACTAAAAATTATTGATCTTCAATATCATATGACCTTCTAGCCAAAAGTGCCATCTTTTTAATTTATATAGAGCTTGGAGTATAAGATTGAAAAGAACTAAGCATAAACTCTAATTTGACTTGCGCTTACATAAGAATTGAGTTTATCTAACTTGCATATAACTCCTTTAATTTTATCACTACAAATCTACAACTTTGTGATTATCCGTAACCTATATTTTTGGGCAAATTATTAGGTACACTTGAAAGTACCTACTCTCATATCTAATTTAAGGTCCTTTTATTTACTTATTGAGTTTTTTGTGTGTACCTTTATGTATTTTTTAACAAAAAATAAAATAATTAAAAGTAAATAAAAAGACCTTAAATTAGATATGAGAGTAGATACTTTCAAGCGTGCCTAATAATTTGCCCATGTGACAAGCAGTAATGGAGTCACTGGTATCTTATGTAAGATCATTCTTTACCATGATTTTATCTGTTGGTTAGTGGTCAACATAGATGTGATATTTCCCTATGGCATATGTAGCTTATATAGAGTGAGTGCAAGCTGAACATCTGCACTATGCGAAGTTGGGACATGGATGAACGCATAACATTCTTCGACATTTCTACCCAATGAAACTGCTGAGGAGTGGGGATCAGCTCTGAACTCGAGTACTAGACTCTTATTGGCAAGTGCCACTAGTTCGCTCATGCAAGCGTTCATTTGCAGCACAACTAAGACCTTTCATCATTCAAAATTGAGCTACGCTTCAAACAGATCCAAAAACATTTCAACTCATCAACAAACAACTAGAACAATAAACTTGAGATAAGTCCTCAACATAATGCCATTGCAGCGTCTGGCATGTTTTAACCTGGGCTAAAACTAATTTCTAATCAAACTGAAGAATTAGCATACTCGAGCAAAGTTTCTACAGCTGCAAGGTTTTCTAGACCAAATTACTTAGGGGTAGTGATTTTTACACTCCTTC
>CAAKMY010040613.1:0-13346 GCA_901111285.1 Corrigiola litoralis
TCCATTCTGAGCTAGTTTATAACAAATTCAACTTTTCAGAATGAAAAGGATAAAAAATGGAACAAAAAAACATCACGAAGGAAGTATAGTAAACTGAATTAGATGATGAATTTGAGATTTCTTCACTGTTACCCACTTTTTCCACGGATTTGGCTCATATATTTTATGATAATATTAAAAGTTACAATTTAAAAACTAATAACACATATAGTGTAGATTGGATTAGAACGTCTTAACAAAACCTTATAGTGAGATCGAACCCCACGCAACTTCTATCTCTCTCTCCCATTGTTATCTACCTTCATCACTCACGCCACCATTTATCCCCCTTCCACCACTACCCTCAACCCCAATCTAGCTAGTTGACCGCGCCACCAAATCCCCCTTTTATGTGTAACCTTTTCCTCCCCCCCCTCCCCCCACAAACCCAGCACTAGAGGTAGCCATAGGCCGGTTCTAGGCTGGTTTAGACCGGTCTGGGACTGGCCTCTAGAACACCAATCCGGGATTGTCCAATTTTCAACTTTTTTTCTTATTTTCAAGGCAATTAAAAAAAAAAAAATCTGAACCGACGTACGGTTCGATCCTCAAGCAGGTCTGGGTCGGGTTTTTCAAGTTCTTTTGAATTCAGGATATACTCGACCCTAACTGGGCCTGGGTCTGAGCTAGGACGGTCCTTTAAATTGCCAAAATTTTGACCCCGACCACCGGACTAGTCCAGACTGAACCGGCCCAGTGGCAAGCTATACCCAGTAAAAAGCGGTAGCCACCCCTCACTTTGCATTTCTCTCTATTGTCCCTCGAATTTCCTAGTTGTTTCTCTCTCCCTCTCCTATCCACCAAAAGACATGCTACCACTCTCCCTTACCCCGTCCAGGCGACTTCCCCCACCCTTCACTAACCCCACACGAAGCCGCAACCACGTTGTTCATAACCCCTCTTTCTTTATTCCGTCCAAACTTGTGATTTAGGTTATTATATGCTTCGCACATGGGTCTAGGAGTAAATTGTGCCTCACATAGTTTGTTTCCAACAACATATAAGGCGGAAACGAAGATGAAAGAGAGTGTTTATTTTAATGCAAAGGTATAATTGAGAGGGAGAGGGGTGAATTAAGTATCCCTAGTTGTCTACCATTTTTGCGGAATTCGACTTCAACATGCAAAACTAATGATTCAGTGATCACTGGTGCATGTATCAGCAATACACCAAGTGATATTTCACTGAAGCTAGTGCTAGTGCATGTGCACACTATCAGACAATCAAGGAAAATGTTACTGGTACAATGGATGGTGCATATATCATATAAAAGCAGAAGTTAATGAAAACAATAGCAACACCAAGAATTAATGAGGTTCGACCTTGACTCAAGGTATACGTCCTCCCTACCACACTCTTTATCAAATTTATTATGATAAGAATGCACACTTATGTCAGATATCAACTCTAAAATCTAAACACCACTTAACCAACTCCGATAAAGACTTTATTTGACTAACTCTAGCCACTCCCCAACACCTAACTCTAGATATTGCGAATACAATCAGCCCTCACGGTCCCTTAGTGTAATACCTCTATTACACTTTACAACCAAGAAAAGAAAAATACAAATAAACAGTTATCTCAAATGTGCTTCTTGTTAAGCATAAAGATACAAATAAAATTTCCTCCAAAAAAAAAGATACAAATAAAATCTAAATGATCAAGAGACCAATACATTTCCTTGATTGGTTGAATGAGAGAATGAACAACTCAAAGTATTGGAGTTTTGCTTTCAGAAAAAATGTTCTTAAAATACGATTTTACAACATTCTTGCTGGGTTTTCTACTTGAATAATAGGTATATTTATAGCATACACGTTTAGCACTTAAGATTTAGGTAACATTCTGCAAACTTAGTTGGATAAGTCCAGTGAAAGACTTAAACAAAATTAGAGTTTGAGTTAAGTACAGCTTCCGTTGCTTAGTAAAAACGTGTTATCATAAGAGTTTCAGGTACGTATTATCCAACTCATCATTGGATAACAACTCTGAAAACATTTAGATTAAAACAAAAACAGCTTTGCAAAGCGTTTATCAAAGACCAAGATATTAAAAATATCTTCCAACAAAAAAGTTGTCTAATGCATGTACCAATAATGAACCATCACTAGTGCATCAACAACTTAGGTTATCATAGCACACACTCTCATCATCCTGCAATTCAGTTTATACATCATATGCCTCTTGGAAATTACAATAAACTAAATATAAACAAACAACAATCATAGTTAGGTTTTCTGTTTATTGAACTTGATCAACTCCTCTGTTTCTTAACTTGATCATTTTTCCTTCAAAGCTTCATGCAAATGATATTGGTAAAACGATGGTTCTTGTGCTGGTCCTTCTTAGCATATGTACTTGAATTTTGGATATCAATACTCCACATGATCATGCTACTGATCCTCGGGTTGGTGCATCAAGATTATTCCTTTTACTCAAAATAAAACATTACATACATACAGTTTGGAATCATCAAAATATAAAACAGTAGTTTTGAGTCAAACAAAGCATTTTATGGATGAACAGAAGGTGATTAGAATCTATGCCGAAAGATCAATATGATGGAAATGGTGACATCAAAAAATTATGGTGGCGGTGAAGGTCAACAACAGTTGCGACAACAATGATTGGAGGGGGCAAGCGAGAGTTTTCAATAGAGGGGCAATTTGGTCATTTTGGTACTTAAATAAAGGGTAAATGAGTAATTTCATTGGTTGTCTCTCCAAAAGTTTTAGTGAGGCCGTCTCAGATAAGTTTTTGTCTAAATCAAAATATAAAATTAGGTAAAGTATGAGGAGAATTTGTGTCTACCAGCCGCATACAAATTATTGCATGCAATAATTGTCCTGTGTCAACACCAATGTCTCAATATAAAGAAAATTTGTTGGGTGCAACAAGTATTTTGAATACTAATAAGTACTCCAACTTTTGTATGTAATAGTTAATTTTTTTATAATTTTATAACAAGAATTAGTAAAAACATCAATACACATAAGAATGCAAAAGGTGAGGGATTCTCCCTCTTTTAATCTTTTGTATACTACGCTATGAGATAATCTAATTAGAATACGATATTCAAGTTCTTGAGTTCATCGTAGTCTATTTTCCCAAACTACACATTTCTTTTTTTTTTTGGCAGGAATAGGATACTTAGATAGATAATAATAAGGAACCAAGTTTAACTACCACTATTACAAATTACTCTTAACCTCCTGGGTTAAAGGGAAAAGACGAATCTCTATGGATTCCTGACATGTCCTCATTGTTTTTGTACCAAAAAATGTGAATCTCTTCCCTGAATAAGTCAGTGATTGTCAGTGGAATATCTTCAAAGTTGATTTGCTGGTTGAACTCCAAAAGATCCTTCCCTGCCTTCCTAGCTAGAGCATCAGATGCACCATTCCAGTCCCGTTGGATCATGTGGATCCCTCTGCACGTGCCTGTCAGCTCCTGGAGGTATGCCCTGCAGTTGTTGTAGAGGTTAGTGAGCGCATCTTTGTAGATGGAGTCATTAATGCCTTTGGCTGCAATGGAGCTGTCAGTATAAAAAGTGGCTGAGTGCCACGCATTCTGAAGTGCCCAGAGGATGGCTTGTCTGACAGCTAGGAGTTCTGCCTCATTTGCTGACCTGCACCTCTGCTTCATAACAAAACCCTTCTGCCATTTACCAGATTGATCAAGGCAAATACCTGCCAAACCTGCAACATTTCCAACAAAAGAGGCATCTACCAAAATATTCCAAGGGCTAAGGAGATTAGGAGGGGTGGTCATTTTGTGGCTGGTTATAGGGGAGTCCAAGGCTGGCTGGATTGAGTAGAGATACTCATTAGCAAGGACTATAGCTGACTCTATGGTTGAGTGAGGTTTGATATTAATTGTTGAGAAGACCCAATTGTTCCTCCTGACCCAAAGTTTCCAGGTAAGGGTGCAAAACAGCATAGGCCAGGGAATATCTCTAAACATAGCTTTAGATTGACAGTTAGAAGAAAGCCAAGTTGGAAAATCATTTACAAAAAAATTGTCCTGGGTGTACATGGTGTTCCAGACTTCCCTAGCCCTTACACAAGTTCTAAGGATGTGGTTAGCATCCTCTACTTGGTTTGGGCAGAAAGGGCAGCTATTAGAGGGACACATGCCTCTAATAGCTACCATTTCTCTAGTAGGTAGTCTATTCCACCAAAGTAGCCAAAAGAAGAATTTAATTTTGGGGAGAGCAGGAATGTCCCACACATCCCTCCAAGTAAAATCTTTGTGCACAAAAGGCTGAAAGCTAGGAGAAACCTGTTTTTCCCAACTTTCTCTATACAACAGCTTAGAATCAAAAAATTTATTCACAGCTAAATCAGAAGCAGGAAAATCATAGCCAGTCCCAGGGATAGGGATACCTAAAATAGCAGTAATCACACAGTCAGGTAAGCAAATAGAAGAGATATCCCACTGCCCCTCCTTAATAAAGCTTGCTACTTTAGCATTCTCATCCTCAACTCTGTGAGGGCCTAAGATAAGTTTGTTAAGAGGGCCCAAAAGTGTCCAGTCATCCTTCCAAAAGAAAATAGTAGACCCATCCCCTAGATTCCATCTCATGTGGGCCTCAAACAGACTCCACCCCTTTCCCATGTCCTGCCAAATGTGAGAGCCCTTGTTAAAGGGGGTGGGGGTGTCCTTAGAGCAGTACTTAGCCTGAATAATCCTAGAGGCTAGGTTGTCTTTGGCATCTACTTTCCAGCACAGTTTAGTCATTTGCACTAAATTCATGAGCTTATTACTCCTAATCCCTAGGCCTCCTAGCTGGACAGGTCCTGTGACCATATCCCAAGCTACCAGGTGGAGTCTTTTCTTATTATCCTCATCTCCCCACAAGAAGTTATTACAAATAGAATCTAACTTGTGCAAAATTGTTCTGGGCAGGTGAATGCATTGCATAACATACCATGGAATAGTGGCCAGTGTTGATTTAATAAGGACAAGTCTACCAACTTTAGAAAGGAGTTTAGTCTTCCATAAAGCAAGTTTTGCCTGGACTTTTTGGACTAGGGGTCTGAGGTCAGTCAGGGTAGGTCTTTTATCAGTTAAAGGAAAACCCAGGTAGGTACCTAAGTGATTATCTTCCTTCATCTCTAAGGCCTGACAAAACAGCTGTCTAATCTCAGTCTTGGTGTTCCTAGAGAAGTACAACTTGCTCTTATGATTATTCAATTTCTGCCCAGACAAGTTGAAAAAGTTATTAAGGGTACTATGCATAGACAGAAGATTAGCTTCAGTGGCTTGACCAAACAATAGAAGATCATCAGCAAACAGCAGATGGGAGACCTTTAACTGGCTCCTAGGGAAGGAGAAAGGCTGCCAGTCCCCTGTAGTGCAGGCATCATTGATGAGCCTCGACAGCTTCTCCATACATAAGATAAAGAGATAAGGGGACAGAGGGTCTCCTTGTCTCATACCTCTAGTAGGGGAGAAGACAGGGCTAGGTTCACCATTGATATTCACACTAATAGAGGTGGAAGAGACACAATGCATGATCAGTTTAATAGAGTGACCATCCAGGCCAAACTCAACAAGACAATCATACAAAAAACTCCACTCCATTCTATCATAGGCTTTTTCTAAGTCAATCTTAATGACAAACCAACCTACCTTACCCCTCCTTTTCCTGAGGGAATGAAGAATTTCAGAGGCTATGATATAATTAGAATCAGTCCCCCTGCCAGGAATGAAGCTTCCTTGGTTTGGGGAAATAAAGTCCTCAAGGAGGGGTCTAATCCTATTAACCAGAATTTTGGCTAAGATCTTATAGGAAGTATTGCATAAACTAATAGGTATAAGCTGCTTGACAGTCTCAGGCTGGTCCACTTTAGGAATAAGGCAGATAGTAGTTTGGTTAATCACTTCATCAAAGGTTCCAGTACTAAGACACTTATGCACAAAATCAAACACATCAGACTTTAACCAATCCCAATGCTTGTGGAAGAACAAAGCATGCAGGCCATCCTTACCAGGGGCTTTGTTAGGATGAAGGCCAAAGACTGCCTCCTCCACTTCAGGGACAGAAGGGGAAAAGCACACACTATAACCACTAAACTCAAAATCAGGGAGAGGGGCATCATGCCTATCAGAGGTAAACAATTTCTTAAAGAAGCCCACAATGTGGCTCTGTAAGTCAGAGGGGTCAGAGATCTGATTGCCTATGTCATCCCTAAGCATCAAAATTCTGTTCTTTCTCCTTCTAAGGATCACTGACTTGTGAAAAAAGGTGGTATTCCTATCCCCCTGATTTAGCCATAAGTTTCTTGCTCTGGTTTTCCAAAAACTTTCTTCCTTAGCTAAAACATCATTAAAAGAGTTTACCAAATCATTATTTAAGTCATTCAGAAAACATGAGGAAGGGTTTGAATCCAAAGCTTTCTGTGTTCCCTCAATTCTTTTAATCAAAACATTTTTTTGCTTAAAAAGGTTTGGGCAGTTCAAATCAGTCCATTTGGTAATCTTATCAATCACAACTTGAATCTTATTAATGAGGTCTGGGTTAGCCTGACTCCACTCAAGGTTAACCATGTCCAGGAAGCCTTTTTCTTTATACCACATTGGTTCAAACAAAAAAGTTTTCCTTTTATTAGTGGGATGGTTTTGGTTCGGGCAGGTGTTGAGCAGGATTGGGTTATGGTCTGAGGATGTTCTGGGAAGATGGCTAAGGGTGGTATTAGGATGTTTGGTAAGCCACTCTTGGTTCACCCAAGCTCGATCAAGTCTCTGCAGAATAGGTCTCCTTTTATTCTTATTTGTCCAAGTATATCTAGCTCCTTGAAAGCCGACATCCAGTAATTTACAAGCATCCATGGTGGAGGCAAATCTAGCAGCTCTATTGGGTTTTAAAGGACGCCCTCCTAATTTATCTTGCTGGCTGATGATTTCATTAAAGTCCCCCAGCATTACCCACGGCATGTTCACAGATTTCGCAATTTCAGTTAACTCTAGCCACATAGCACAACGTTTTTTATATTTAGTACTCGCATATATAGCAGACAGGAAGAAGGAAGAGGAGTCAGAGAGTACCTTCACAAACCCATGGATAGCATGGAGATCAAAACTTATTGACTGGAAGTTAATTCGCTCAGACTTCCAGAGAATAAGAACCCCACCCGTGAAACCCCTAGGTTCAGCAAGTTCAAAAGAGTCAAAAGGTAAGGTAGGAAGGATACGGAGTGTTTGCTCCCTGGAGGTTCTGGTTTCAGTGATGATCAGAATATCAATATAGTACTTCTTCCAGAGAAAGTTGACCGCTTCAGCAAATCCTGGCCTCGTAATTCCCCGAGCATTCCAGGACAGTATGAGCATGGGATCTGCGACATTATGCATCCCCATAAATTCTTCTTTTGCAGGCCCTTCGAGGTCTTCCCCTATTCTGACTTTCCTCCTCAGAACAAAGCTGTACGCTTCCTCCAGCATCGGACTTACCCATATCAGCGCCTTTCTTCCCCTTTCCTCCTCCACGTTCTCCCATTTTACTGAGATTTCTACTTGCTTGTAGGGGCGCTGTGTCCAGCAGGGGTATATCCCATTGGTCCAGCTCATCATCTCTATCAGCAGCGGCTTTGAGGTCAACACATAAACGTCCCTCAATTGAGGGAGGCGAGGAGCTGGATCTGCCATGAAGACCAGCTCTGGTGGGAGGATTTCCTTGGTCCAGTCTGGCCTCGATGCCATCCACCACGTGATCAGGATCTCCGCAGCTTTGCAGATGCTCCCTAGATCCGCCAGGTCTGGAAGGTGAGCAGGAATGAACTCGGTGGGTCGGTGCTCCTTGGACATGAGCAAGTGGGTGTATGGGGAGTTTATCCATCTTGGTTCCAGTATGATCTGTCTGATCAGCTTTGGGGGAACAACAGCTATCCCTCCTGCCAGTACTCGGAATCTGGTGTAGTTGATATCGTATGTGTGAAGGGTCGGTATTGGTGGCTCTGAGATCTCCAGGACATATGGGACATACCCTTTGGCTGTCCCCATCGGTGGGGCTGGCAGTTCCAGGGGCGGTTTCAGGAATGGTAAGTTGAAGCGGGGGTTGAGACGGGTGATGCTCATCAGGAAGATCCCCCAGGTGTCGTCGGTGTCCTCCGGAAGGCCATACTTGACCCAGTCTATCGCCATGAGGTAAGGGAGGGGTACAAGGAAGGTTAGTGTTTGTGTGGGGGCTCAGGTTAACAAGGGCCTGTGGTGAGCAACCAGAGTGGGGGATGAGGGAGATGGTTAGGGAGGGGGCGCAGCTAGAGGGGGTTTTAGGTTTAGGTTGATGTGTTTCCTGTGTTTTATTTGGGATGGGTTTAGCTGGAGATGGGTTAGTGGTGTTGTGGGCTGTAGAAAGTCTGGTTGGAGGGATAGGTGAGGTATGAGGTGGGCTAGAATGGGTTTGGTTTGGGCCCTGAATAAGTGGTTCAGAGGGAGGGTTTGAAGGTTTCGGGTTGGGAGGCAAATAGGTAAATCGAGAGTGGGTCCAATGCGGATTGCTTCAGGACAATCCAACTGGGCTTGGTCTATTATCTGGTTGGGCTCAATACTGCCCACTGGATTGTGATTTGCACTAATCTCTCCCTCCTCAAGGCCTTGTAAAACATGAAAATGGTTTTGGGCTGCCCCTTCCGGTTTTTTCTCTGTTTGACTATTATGATTCTCGCAGGAGATCTCTACTACTGTGACAGTGCGATCTTCTACAGGTTTTGTTCTCCTTTTTCTGACTTGCTGCCACTGCTGATGGGGACTGGACACCTTGTCATTGGTCCTGCCAATAGGTCTACCTTGTACTCCTGTTGGTTCCTCTGTTTGTTGGTGTTCCTTCTCCGCCGCCATGCCATTGAATGCATTTGTGACATTCTGACCAGAATTTTGACACAAGTGTCTCAAATGACCTACATTCTTGCATGCTGTACAGAACTTTGGCACATTTTGGTATACCACTTCCTGCCTGACATTTCCCAATCTAAGAGTGGTACGCAGCGGTTCACTAACATCAACGATGACAAGTATCCTAGCAAACCTTAGCTTGCTCTTGGCTGTGCTCTGTAGGTCAGCTCTAACAAACTTCCCCATAGAGTTTCCTATCTTTTTCAAGAAGTTGCTGTTGTGGAATTCTATGGGAAGTTCAGGTAAAGCTATCCAGATAGGAAGCTTTGACAGGCCTTCATCTCCTGGTTTGAACCCTGGCCTCCATTGTTGGACTGAGATGAAGTGCCCTCCCACAAACCAAGGGCCTCGTTCAAGAATCCTTTCTCTGTCCTCCTGCTTCTCTGTTTTGATTGAGTAGAATCCCCTACCCAAAGCTCCAAATTGTGGTCTACCTTGGAGGTTCCAAAGGTTGCTCAGGTTGGATAGTAGAAAATCCATTGAAAAAGATTTCCCTACAACCTTGAATATCAGGGAATCTCTCCATGGCTTAGCCAGGTGGTCCACTTCGTCCTTCAAGAGGGGAATAAAAATTTCCTTCTCCGGGGAGAAATCCTCAGGTGGGGAGGTACTCCACAGTTTCTCCTTAGATTCTGACGGCTCACCTAGACAGGTCTTAGAGCCCAGGTTATGGCTGATTGGAAAAGGAGTAGGTGAGGGGTTGGGAGGGATGGGGCTGAGGGCTTGGCTGTAAGAGATGGCAAGGGGTGGGGGAACAAAGGTGGGTGGTGACTCTTTTGAACTTGCATTAGGGATTTCAAGGGTGGCCTCCCTGCTAGTTGGGTCTGGAGGCTCTTTTTGGGAGGGTGGGGGCACTCTCTCACTTTCTCTCTCTAACTCCATCTTAAAAAAATATCAAAACTACACATTTCAGTACCCATTTGAAGTACACAAATTGCACCACATAATGATTAACACTATACGAGGCCCATGGTCATAAACTCGTAAAGTCTTAATTGGATTGTATAGTTCTTTGTCCTTAACGATTAGTTTTGCCGCCAATCCAAGAAATTTGTTTTAAGCAGATTCATTTAGAAAGGTTTGGGGTTCTTGATCAGTTCTCACAATTGGTGGCTGGCTTTTTTACTCGCTAATGTGTCATAGAAAATGATACAAAGCATGAAAATACTATTCGTAAAAGCTAGTAATCGACAAATTAATACTTTTAACCATAAAAAAAGGTCGTCATACTTCCATTTACTAGTATAAATAGTGGTATAGACTGGTAGCTAGGAAACTGAAGTAGGAAGAATCTTAAGCTTCCCATCCTATCACAACATTCCTCTGCCAATAATTGAGCAAGTGCACAACAATGGAGTGTACTAAATCTACAACTCAAAGCCTAAGGGCATATTTCATTCCACACTCAGCTCCAAGCCACATATACCCTATGGCAGATATTGCCACGCTCTTCGCCTCACGAGGCGTTCATGTCACAATCCTCACAACCCATTACAACTCACTTCTCTTCAAAGATGCCACAGAGGAACTCAACACAAGACTTGGCTACCAAATCCACCTACACCTCGTTCAATTCCCTGCAAAGGAAGTTGGCCTGCCTGAAGGGATTGAGCGCTTCTCGGATGCTACCGGCGACAATGCTCGCAAATTATTCCATGCCTTCCAGCTGCTGGAACGGCCTATGTCTCAGGCCATCCGGGATGCTCAACCTGACTTCATTGTGGCTGATATGCACCAATTCTGGGCCTCTGATCTTGCGACTGAGCTCGGCATACCTCGGCTCACTTATCACGGGCAGGCCTACTTCGCTCTTTCTGCTGATGATGCAGTCTCCAGGTTTGCACCCCATGAGAAAGTGCAGTTTGATGATGAACTGTTTTTGCTCCCTGGCCTACCCGATGACATCTACATGATCAAGTCTCAGATGCAAGAATGGGTCCAGACTCATAATGGTTATACTGATTATATAAAGAAGATTGAGGCGGCAGATAAGAAGAGCTATGGTGTTATTGTCAACAGCTACTATGAGTTAGAACCAACATATGCAAACTTTTATCAAAACGAGTTGGGTCGACGTGCTTGGAGCATTGGTCCGCTTGCCCTGCATCGTGACATTGTCATTGGTGCCACAAAAGAAGATGACCAAAGTAAGCATCCATGCTTGCAATGGCTCGACAAAATGGATACTGGTAAAGTTTTATACGTGAGCTTTGGCAGCATATCATGCTTCAGCGCTGCTCAATTGCTTGAGATAGCTGCGGCATTGGAATCATTAGGCCATCCATTTATTTGGGTAGTGCGGAAAGGCGAGAAGTCGAAAGACGAAAAATGGTTGCCTGATGGATTTGAGGCAAGGATATCAGAGAACAACATGGGGCATATAATAACTGGTTGGGCACCGCAGGTTATGATACTGGAACATCCAGCTGTTGGTGGGTTCGTGACTCATTGCGGGTGGAACTCGGTCCTCGAGAGCGCTACAGCCGGTGTACCTATGGCGACTTGGCCGCTATCAGCTGAGCACTTCTACGATGAAAAACTTGTAACACATGTCTTGAAGATAGGAGTAGAAGTGGGAGCTAAGAAGTGGATTAGGATGAATGAAGAGAATAGTGAGATCTTGGGAAGGGAAAAAATTGGGAGCGCAGTGCGGGAGCTGATGAGCGACAGTGAAGAGGCAAACGAAAGGAGGAAAAGAGCCAAGGAGTTCAGCATTGCAGCAAAGAAGGCAGTTGAGGTTGGTGGCTCATCATCTGCAGATTTGGGTGCTTTGATTGACCAACTTCAGTCCTTCAAGAGCTCACATTAGGTGGTGATTTTTCTTTGGAGAAATGGGCTATTTTATTTCGTAAAAATAGAGTAAAGAATTAGGGCGCATTTTCTACACCACAACTGTGTTGTTCCACGGGAATTGCTGTGGAGACCACTTTTCGCCCACGAGGCCAGCAGATGATGGATGTTCACCGACGCAGTTCACTATCAATTTTGGAACCACCTGGCCGTATCAAATTTATCAATCCTAGTATTAATTTCTCCATATTGTATTTTTTTTAGCACATCTCCAATATTATGCTGTTGCGAGATATTGATATATCATCATACGTCGGTTCTATGTAGATGAGACTCATTTAGAGTTTTTAGGCGTTTTGGGCTCGAGATTTCTAGGTCGGCTGCGTTCTTATCTATTTTTCTCATTTAAGTATTGATGTTAATAGAGCCTGAAAAGTTGACCCGACAAAATTACCATCCAAAACCCAACTTGGATTTGGCTCGAATTTTTTTTTTTTTTTCTTTTACCGAAACCCTCTAGTCAGAAGTTTAGAAGCTAAAACTGAATCGAAACCAACCCGACTTGAGCCCAAACTAATTCAACCAGAATTATGACCAGAACGGATATAAATATGGAGCACAAATTTGGATTATCCATACTCATCGAAAATGATGTAAGTATATTTTTTATAGTTGATTTTTAATGTTTCAGAAAATTTAATAGATAATACTACCCAAAAGAATAAATAACCATATAAGACTTGAACTCGATATGACCCAAACCAAACCCGACCTAATCCGAAGGTTGTTTTTGAGTAGACCCGAATACAAGATGACCTAACTCGAGATGACAACCCGACAAGAAACAAACTTCGCTTGCCAGCTCTAGTGGTGGTTCTCGCCGTCATTTTATCATCTTAATCATGTCATAACTTTAGGGTATTTTGCCTCTAACATCAGAGTCACCCTTCATGTTGTTTCCGCCACCTCCTTCTTCCTCCGGTTACTGCGGCCAATCTTTTCTCTTCGTTAGCTAATTTATCAAAGCTTGCGTGTGGGGGGCTCACGTGCGTGGCTTTCTTACCTTTGGGCCTTGTGGTACAAGTTGGCGTGGGCATTTATGGACTTGTCGTGTTAGGCTTTCCTTTTACCACTATTGCATTTAGGGCCCGTTTGGTTGGGGCATTTTGGGCATCCAGTAACGGAGTGAATCTCCTCACTCCCTTTGCAGTAGTTTGTTTGAGTGTTATCATTTTTTCACTCCCTTACTTCACTCTATCACACTCCCTTCAAATGATACCCCTTTCACAACCAAGGTAACAAACTTCATTCCCTCCTCTATCATTTTCTCTCTCTCCTCCCTCACCTCCCCTCCCCCACCTCACCATCACCACCCGACTATCACCCACCAGCCCCTGTGCCGACCACCAGCCCCTACGCCGGCCACCAGCCCCCGGCCGCCCCTCAAGCTAGGTAATTTATCTCTCCTCTCTTCCTCATTCGTTTTATCTACTCCGGCCACCAGCCCCCGGCCACCAATCCCAACGCCCATTTTTTGTTGCGCCCACCTGCCGCCGCCCTCCCTGACGCGACGCCGCCACCCCATCCATGGCCACCTTTCTTCTTAATTTTCGAAAAAACGA
>CAAKMY010040619.1:0-20693 GCA_901111285.1 Corrigiola litoralis
TCCCCCCACTGACTTGGCTCGGGCCAAAGCGAAAGTGAAGTGGTGGGCCTACCCGGATCGGGAGTAAGCACTAGTGGTAAAAAATCGGGGATCCAGACTTAGCCGTACATGAGAATTACAAGAATTCCACGAATCCGCTCGGAACCGGTCGATTCCTGAGCCATTCGTTCTCTCCTCTCGGTTGCCCTTTGCCAGCCACTAGAGCAAGTCAGAAAACCTAGAGTTCATTCAAGAACCGCAGATTTTGACCGGATTGTACACCTTTGTGTCTGGCTATGTATATGACCGGATTTTGACCGGTCGATTCCTTATCGAATGCGCCTAGCTACCATTGAATTACTATAATATCGGTGGGTCTCCCTTTCACCTGACCTATATTTCATTTATTTTCTTTTAGAGTCCCACCTCTTCCTTTCTGTCTTTTCATAACATTCAATTTATGAACAATGCAAAGTTGTTTTCTCAGAGTAATTACGCAAAGCTTCTGGCAGCACACGGAATAGTTCATTGCTTCTACAGTTCTACCTAATGTCATATTCCTCTTCTTTTAACGCCTTTTAAGTATAGCTTAATCAAGTTGGACATAGACTCATAGCCTTTTCAAAGGAAGTGGTATTTAAATTTTCTTTTGCATAATGTGCTTCTCATGAGTTACGAATCATGAAGGCAAAGAGCAGGATGAAAATGATAGGTCCAAGTTTTACATACCTTTATTACTTTATATACACCAGCAAGATGGGCCAGGAAAGTGATAGTGCTGACTTAAGCTAACCACCACATCAAACAGGCTGCTTGAAGTCTTGATCATTTTGGGTAATTCTTATAATTTTGGTAAGGTCTGAATTTGTGAAGCTTTAGTCAGGAATCCTCAAGAGCCAAGGCATTAAAATTTTTCGGTGCATTGTGAATCACAATTTTTTTCGGTTCATAGGAGCTACATGATAAGATGACATATTGATTACAAGGACTCAAGGAGGAAGGGAGTTTTGAATAGTGATCTTATATTTACATCATGTCATACTAGCCTCATTGATAGAAAACGAAAATTTACTTGCATACAATAAACTGATGTCACTATTAGAAATGTGCTCAAAGGCTCACCAGAGATAAACATACACTCAAGAAGTTGCTCTTTTACATCCTATTGTTTTGATATGATTTCAACTTCTGTGATAATTGTAATGTACTGTATTCCATAGAAGTAGAACCATGCATTTGAACAAGGTGGTAGTAGGTCTATCATTTTCATCATAAACCGTTCAACCTATTTTCTTATGAAATCAACTAGCTCAGGGAATAGAGGATTGTTTACAACACCATATCATATTCCAAAGACCAAAGATAGTATATTTAATATTAATAGCGAACTTAAATAACTATGTTCCCTCCTAGCTATAGCAAGAAGTCAACAATGAAAAAACAAAAATTTGGTAAACAAGTGGGTATATTGTTAGAAGCATACGGAGTACAATTTTGATATAATATAGTCGGTGACTCAAGTATAATATGTGTACTAGTGTGAGCAGAAGGTGTAGGCACTGCAACGTGTGACTATGCAGATACGGGCTGACCAATCATACGCTGAGTCCATGAAAAAGATGCCTTTTACTAAGTCCGAATCAGATTTGAGCAAATCATTAATGATTAATCACAAGTTGTCTTTATACTTTTTTCTCCCATAATTCTTAAAGAGGTGCTGATTTAATGTAACTTGTGGGAGTAGGTGAGACCGACCCGTCATGTGGGGCATCCCGTTTAGTTTTTTGCCAGCATTTCCGGGTTTGGTTTTTGGTGGGCTATATTGAACAGTGCAGTACCCATAACTCATACTCCACTCATGTCTATACTTGCGGTTTCACTGCACCGATTGCATAATTGACCTGCGCCTTCTTCCACACGGTAAACTTAGTCAGACTATAGTGTGCACTCCGTATATGTTACTCCGTAATAGTCAAGCCCACATATGAGTTGTGAAAAATCCCATATCAATGAATATAAGGGTGAGGAGATTAAGATATAAGTTTGGTGGCTACTCCACCTATTGTTAAAATTGTGAATTGTGAATTTGTTTTAAGTTGGAATTTCATTGGGCTTGTGTGCTAGTTTATCTCTTCTCTATGAAAGGGCTTGCGTAGGCCCATTGACGAATTTGAGGGAAACTTTGAAAGCATTGCAAAGTTTTTGAAGTTCTCATAATTTCATTTACGATTTTAAAAGTTTTCGAAAATTTCCATGAACTCTTAAAATACAAAGGAGATTTCAAAAGTTCTTAAAAGTTCCAGTTCAGTAAAATTTCCAAAAACTTGCCTAAAATTTGTAAAAATTCGCAAGTTTTCATCAATATACCATTTAAAGAACGTGACCTAAGTAGACTTTAATACTACTTTCTATCTAAAATTTCAATATGTTATCTTTGGAGACTTTGATTATACTACATATATCAATAAGCTCATTTTGATGAAACAGACAGCTCTTGAAGCATGTGCTTATGGTTTGAAGACGACATCCATTTGGATTACTCAGTTTTCATGCTTCGCTATGCATTGGAAAACTACCAAACACTTTTAGTGCAATACGGATCTTCGATTTTAAGTGGTGTCTCATTTCATGTCTCATAGTTTTATTTATATTTAAGGTGATGATATGGTCCTTTCAAAAATAAAAAAGGGTGATGATATGGTAGATTAGTGAATGAAATTGGTGATGAAACATGTTTGAGACAGGAACCTTAATGACCAAAGTTTAACCTAATTATTTATTAAAATAAAATATATACCTTATGTGAATGTTCCCTACTAGCTATTTCAAAAAAAAAAAAAAAAGAATGAAGTTTTGGGTCTCACCCTAATACGATGACTAATCTCCTTAGTTCAGGATGAGGCCTTGAAGGCAAGCCCTTGGGTACTCAAATTAGTACCAAGAATAAGATAACATGGGTCATAAGAGGAACTGGACTTGGGAAAAAGTGAGGAATTTGCGAATGCATCCCCTATCTAACAAGTGAGATGTTGGGCCGAATTAATGTCCTTAGTTCAGGATTGGTACAACATTTTGACCTCGGTACAACATTTTGGATAAATGATGATATGTTAGTACTGACTCAAAGATTATCAAACACTGACTACTGTATCCATGATACTACCAAATGCCCATGCGCTCAGTCTCAATTTTGTCCTTGATTTCGGGAGTATGAGGTATATATATCCACCCTCTAAGGGCGGAGGGAGAAGGTAATACCGAGTAACTAATAACGGCAGCATTTATACCTCTTTCTTTTCTTTGCTTTGAAAAATGGTCAAATAAGATGGTAAAATGAGAGAAAAAATTACAAATATGAAAAAATGGTAAAAAAAAAAAAAAGTAGAGATAACTAAGATTGTCGTAGAATTGCATTCAAATTTCCAAACATAATTCCACTAATGAAACAAATCCAAACTAAATAAACCCAAACCGATAAAAACTCAAAGTAATAATAAAGCAAAGTCAAGGTGCACAAAAGTAACTCAACTTTAATCTTATCATCAATAAAAATGTTAAGTGTAGCTATCTAAAAGTAGTACCACATACACAATACTTTACCAAGGATTGAAGCTACCAATGAGTCAAGGACCAACTAATTATGATCTGAATGTTAACTTTTTTATTATATGACAAAAAAACCTCCAAGAATACACATTTCTCTTTTATTCTTTTTCCAAAATCAGGTAAGTGCAGTTGCACGCACCCGAACCCACCTGGATATCCCCCATTGTTGTGTAGGTGTGTATAGACTGTACTATAGAGTTGTAACGACTATGCATGTCTTCTACCTTTACATTCGTGTGACTCTATCTCTGATGAATTATATGCTGTTTGGATGTTCTATACTTCTATCGATGTATCATGTATCATGTATGCTTTGGTTGCTACTACAGTACTACTACATGTTTGGTTGTGTACTCAAATGATGAAATTATATATGTCTATATTCGTCTGTAATGCTATGAAGTATGTCCTTTGTTGCTGTCATCTAGCTTTATATCTTCCTTCCATGTTTTCACCTTGTTTGGTTTAGAGAAATATGTCTTTCTGATTAAGAAAAAAGGGCAAAAAAGAAAAAGAAAAAAAGAAGCATACCTATTTATGGTGCCCCTCTAACATCTTTGTATGTAGACCAAGGAAGCTACACCAGCTCATCAGATCACATGTAGTTCAAGGCCAAGAGCCTAAGACCCTGCATAGTATGCTGGCCTTAGCATCCGCAGACCGCAACAGCATTCTTGTGGAGTGAATGTGCTCCATTGCAGGTTTTAAACCTAATTAGCTTGATCCGAAAGATTATAGTCTAATTTCTAAGATAGGTGAATATTCTATAGCTCGTGTGCCTCTTATTATATTGAAATGAATCAAATGATCAATTTGTACGTTGTTGGTTTGTAAATTTTGTTCCAATACATTATACATTGATATTCAATTCTTATCTTACTCCGTAAGTCTTAGCGTTTCATCATTTTTTCAACCAAAAAAAATAACTAAATTAAAGACTCGTATATTTTTTGTAGATAAACGGTAATCCACCATGAAAAAAGGAATACAGTATAATTCAGAGCTACTCCTAATTATGAAGGAAATGATTCATACTCCGTACCATATCTCCTATAAGAGCCAAGTGAAGACGTGAGAAGAGTTAGTACAGTACACGAAAGTAACTGTGGTATCAGTACCATTATTTTTACGTGAATCAGTTGTTCATAATTTTACGTGGTATCAGTACCATTATTTTTACGTGAATCAGTTGTTCATAATTTTACGTGAGCCATATTCAATCAGGTGTTCAGACCAAACAAAATTAAAAAAAAATCCAATCAGGTGTACTATAAGATGCATGCTCAGTTTTGCACTTAAAGATATCTCTAATTGTCAGGGAGTTACCAAACGCATTTTCTTCATGTAATACTTGTTAGTCAAAATCTTAATTAAGATTAATTCGTATACTATCATCGTTTTGAGTGAGGATCTTCCATTCTTCCGTCCTATTTGGTGTTCCATCTCTTATATTAGTGATTGATTCATACTTTATTAGCCAACCTTTGTTAGCCTAGGTAGGTTTTGGGGTTGTTACTACGTATACACTCCCAAGATTAGGCCAAAGTTCAGCGTTTGTGTAGCTCTATACCAAGACACGATAGATACTCCGTATAACAGTATACTATGTCTTCACTACTAAGTTGACAATGGTTGATGGTCGTTTGATGGCATAAGAACCCTCAAGTCGATTTTGGAAGGATAGTCAATAGAGCCAACATTCAAGTGGAAGAAAGTGGTGGCATCAATTCATATAACAAGATTATACTATTACCACCCTTGTACAAGGGGAAATTGATCATCATGATCGACTTATAATATGGGCCACAGACCTGAAAGTGGTTTGTAAATCATGATATTTATCATTGTCTTAATCCTTCAAACTTATTAATATCCAATCACTTAACTCCTCTAGTACCACTTTGTTATATATGCAACTTATCTATAGATAAGGTCCCATAAAAGTTGAAAGAATCATCTAAACTTGAGCCACAAGTGGTTCAATCAGCTACATTGGACCCACCCAAAGTTCCTTGAGATAAAGGAAATTTGTATTTGATTTTATCATTTTAATTTGTTGAGGAAAAAGACAATGACCATAGGCTCAAATAAAATTCCACTGCATAATCTTCCAAAAGGAGAAAACTGATTTCAGGTATATGTTCGTGCTTCACAACATAGCTAGTTCACCCTTTATAAGAATCAGTCGAACCATACACTTCTTAAGATGCCGAAATACTAAGGCTAGCCAGGGAATTAGCTACTACGTACTAAACTACATATATATCTTATGTAATTTCGACTTATTTCCTAAACTTCTTGAGTTTGATTAAGAAATAGGTAGCGTCAACTCATTTTCCTATAAGTAGTATGTAATTTGGCACATATATAACGTAACATTCGACATCCCTACTCCACCCGATAGTCTCTAAACTACAAGAAAAAGAAATTGATGAGTACGTACTTCAACATCTTTTATGATGCATCCATATATATTCCATGATCATGCCCTATTAGTCCCCACCTATCTTCAACTATTAAGGCTATATTTGTATCAATCATGGAGTATATTGTGTACCAGTCTAGTATGTTCTCCTCTAGCTTAGTGCCTAACCTACATACCTATAAACGTTCCTTGTGGTAGATTATACCTCAAAATATGCATATACCCACTGCACATGATTAATCATCATTAATCAGGCAAAATCATGGAGTAATTGCGCACCCATCAAGTTCCTGTATGGCAAGTTATGCCCTTGATCACCATCCAAAAGAGAGTATTGAGCTGGTTGACAATCCTCAATGTTGTCTCTACCATAAAAGAGAGACGACTGTGATGCGGGCGAAAATGCAAGGCTTACACCATTGCCACCATGATGTTGCAACCCTAGTGTCAACGACACGTTATTACCCCCACCACCACCGCCAGCTCCAAAGCCTTGGTGAGTGACATTGTGGTCATTTTGAGTTGTTCCATAAGCTGCTTCATGGTGGTGACTGTATGATGAGGTAGATGGGAAGTCCACCAAGTCTACTGAACCAAATGCCTCAACAACCCTACCAAATTGCGCCTGGCTTTGCTGTAAATTGTGAGCATTGGTAGTAGTAGTAGTATTATGAAGGCTTGTTGTGGCCGCGGCTGATGTATTGACTATGGAAGAGAGGGACTCAGGATCAAGCCTAGCAAGTTGATTAGGGTCCGGTTTCTGGTCTTGCACTAGGCCGCCAGGGTCACTATGTTGATGATCTGTAGCATCATCGGATGACCCCATATGCTTCTCTTCCGCCTCCTTGGTCTCCTCTATGTACATTTGCTCTACCATGGGCTTCCATAGTCTCACTCGTGCATTAATAAACCAATTAGACACCTACCGACAATGTCAAAATATAATTGTATTATTATCCAACACCAAACATCATATAACAAATAATTTAGAATCTAACGTACAGAAATATCAGTATCATAATAAATTAATAACTAAGCTTATAGTCTGAGAAGATACGTATATATGTTAGCATGGACAATGTAGAAATAAAAATCTTATTGTAGATGAATTTGTGTTGACAAGGTAGGTTAGGTTACCTGGCTCCTTGTAAGACCAGTTTGGCGAGCTAAAATGTGCTTATCAACGTCACTTGGGTACCTGCAGGGGGAAAGATTCATATACGGGAAAAATCGTGAGTTAAATCCAAAGCCTCAGAATTGATTCCATGAGAATATATATCACTTTAGTTACTTAGCTTGAAACTTTTAAGTCGCACATATGGTTCTTTGAGAGGGATAGGAAAAGGGGGATGGGGCCTTTATAATTAAGATGGGAAATGAAACAAAGTTGATTGATGAAAACATGACAAAATAAGCGATCAAATAGCCCCAAAACCATTCCCTTACATAGAATCTTACACAAAAGAGAATAACATATGAGCAAGAAACTAACAAAAACATGTGCTAGTTTTCTTGCTAACTAAATGATTGAGGTACACTAGTTACTATAAGCACTTGAAGCTAGAGACTGTTTGCATATCATGCCATACTATTTTGAAGTAAACTTTGATACTCTACCGGCCATGAAAGCAAACTCATTTTGTCCAAAGCTACCATATACAAGAGTTATATTTGAGCTACGGTAAAGCCATATAGACAGACAAAAGGACAACACAGCAAAGAGACACAGCAAAGAGACATAAACGAGAAAGAAAGCACATACGGATGCAGGAAGTGCTCAAAGAGCCAAGCACGAAGTACCGACACGGAACGCTCGGGCAAGCCTCTTTGGGGCCTCCATGGATGACTCTCCATCATGGTCATTTGTTGAAAGGCTCTTTGTTGCCTCAAAGCTTGGTCTAAAATCCTAAGCCTAGGAGTCTCACCCTTTGATGCACCTGGCACTGTTGGTGCTGCATCTTTTTCTCCCATTGCATTCTTGGTGGCCTTAATTTGAGCCACAATAGAATCCCTTAGGCACCTGAAATGTCTGGACATTGCCTTGGAGGCCAAGGCAGAGTAGACATTCGCCGCCCCGGCTCCTGCCACTGACTCAAATGAGGAAACCACTGCCTTCATCTGGCCACAATAGTGTCTGTATCTTCTGTCCAACTAAAAAGAACACCCGGAACAAGAGGAAGAAACATTTCATGAGAATGGAAAAAAACATCATCAGACCATAACATTTGGGTGAACCAAAGAATAGAGGTTTCCATGAATTAAATGAAGTCCCTGAATAGTCGCCAACATGTGATATAATGCATTAAATGGCAAGGCCTTTTCAGTCGCCTAATTAGTTCAAGATCTCAAGTTCTCTTGGTGACTGACATTCAAACAACACAACCATTTAGTTAGTTAGATCAAAGATTTTCTCATTTTCTAACTTTTGGCCCTTTTCAACACCAATAGGTTGATTTGTGGCATCTTTTTGTATGAACAAGTGGTGAAGAATAAGAAATGGGAGTTGCTACTTGCATGAGGTATTTTTAATGCTCAACAAACAAGTGTAAAGCCAACTAGTAGTATATATAGGGAGTGACAGAAGTGATACATACCTCTTCCAACATGCCAAGCAACTTTGTCTTCCTCTTCTGCAAGTCCAGGAGACTCAAACCATACAATGATGAGTTAATATTCTTTAAAGAACTGCTGCTTGCATTATCATTGTTTAGGTTATTAGCATGTTGATCACTATTACCATCATCATGATCACCATCCAACAACTCCCATTGCTCTTTATTCTTTTGCTTCTTCTTCACTGACTGCTTTTCATCAGAAATTTGCTTTGTTCCAAGGTTGCAGAACTCTTTCAGAAGCTCTTGAGCTGGTCCCAAGTACTTTGAACTCCTCATAAGTTCAAACTGCAAACTCATGCTCATGCTACTAGTAGTAGCACCTGTACTTGTACTACCAATTTCAGCACTTTTCCCTAGAAAGACTTCTTGTTGGGGCTGAAAAGATTGTGACTTTCCTGAAAACCTTTGAGTATGCTGTTGTTGTTGGTGGTGATGATTATGTCTTAGTTCAAAGGACTGAAGACCAATAGTGGTGGGATTAGAGGAAGAAAGTGAAAGTGATAACCCTTGGCTTGGCCTCTCATTCCCTTCACAAGGGAACACACATGTCCTTAAAGAAGACTCATCCACAAATGCCACTTGATGATCTTCAGCTCCACCTTGGTGCTGTTCTGGTGCAACTCCTGCCATTAGGTTGTGGTCGCCACCGCGGTGATCATGATCATGGTAGAAGTCTGCTGAACCGGCCTTAGGCTGGCCGGGGTCAGTCCCGGGCTTGCCCAAAAACCCCTTCCATAGAGTTGGATCATTGGTAGGTTTGGGTTGAAACCCTATCATTTCTATACCACTAGCTAAGTGGTAAATTTCATGATTTTGATCAAAGTTATGAAGATGTGAAGGTGCTAAGTGAGGGTTACTTGATGATGAAACATCTGAGTAGCAAAAGTTTGAAGTGGAGGATTGTACCATGATGTTGTTATGCTGTCTAGGTGATGATTTCTCTTGTAGCAATTGATGGTGAGCCATATATGCACACAAAGTGATATGATATGTAATGAAAAAGAAGCTAACTTTTTTTGGTACTTTGCCTAATCTTTTTCTTTAGATCATCACTCTGCCACTGACAAGTGACAACAACTCCTCAAAACCTTAAAAACAATGCAAAACCAAGGAAACAATATAAGACATGAAAAAGCCTAGGAAAAATGGTTCAATAAATCCCAAAATCTAAAAAGTAGGCTTTTCTAATGTAAAGTTTGAATCTTTAAGGTGTCTTACTGTGTTTGGAAGAGTGCAAGATTTGTGGGTATGTTAACGGTTGCCAGAAGTGTAGAAGGGTGTTTATGGTGGTGGGTACACTTTGAGATTCTGGTGGAGCAACTTCAAAGTGTTGAATATGGATAGAGAGAAAAAGAAAGAAAGAAAAAAGAGAGATATCATATATGTAATGGAAAATGAAGGAGGACGAAGAGAATGGTGGGTCTATGGACAATGATATTGCGCAATCGAATGGTACCTAATTTGTGTGTCACCTTTGTAAGGGGTTTTATGGACCCTATTAATGAAAAAAATATAATAATGTGAGAGAGTGACGCCAATTTGAATACTACCAGGTGACGCTATTCTATTTTCCTACGTGTATTTATGTTTTATGCATGAGTAAGATCAAACTAGTATTTCTCTTTAAAAGTCCCCACATATGACATCTTGTAAGGTATGAAATGAAAGACTGAACATAGGAATTAAGGTAGGATATATCATCAGAGTTCAGACAAATAAACCCCTTTGTTTTACCCCCGTTATTATTGCTGGAGACCCCCTCCACTTTCATGATATTATCATCATATATGATCATATATTGATATAATATCTTTTTCTCTGTGTTGTATTCTGTCTTGAGGCCAATGTGGGTCAATTCTCTCCTGACAGAAACAGAACATCCCTAGCTCGATATAATTTAATAGAATCCTTAATTGTTTGAAATTAAACTCACTTCAATTTAATTCATCTCCCTCCATGTAGAATTTAATAGAGAGACAATGCTTGTTTTTGTATGATGTACATCAAATTGGAATGAATCTGTACTACATCTATTAAAAGTTGTTGTAGCCGCGATATCATGCCAAGTAATCTTGTCACGTGTCAGTTGAGTCAACGTTAAATTGGCATCCACTAATATCTATTTAATTGTCATTTAATTTGAATCATAATGATAATTTAAACTTTATTCAAATTCATATGTCATTTGTATAGATAGTCTGACTAATAAAATAACAGTTATAGATCCCGAGCATCACCGAGGCCATACACTAGTTGAAATTAAAAACGTGCACAAGTTTTTTTTCTTCAAATTGTTTTTCTTTCCTGTTAGCACCATCCACATTTATAAAGGCCATTTCAAGTACCTTAGATTACAGTAATAGACAAAATCAAGATTCAATAACTATAACCCAACCTACTTAACTTTTTTGCTAACAAACTGATCGAAGAACAATCGGTTACACAAACTTACAATCATGCGAGCTTATAAGTCATGCTCTCCTTGATAAAAAGGAAAAGATTGTGAGAAGGCCAAAGAGTATACTGTTTATATTTTATGGCTACGTAATTGATCAATAATTACAATAAATGAGAACGTTACGTTGCTTGTAAAGATTTTGTACAAAGAGGTCCTCTATATGTTACAACATTATAAATGATTTAAGATACTATTACAACCAAATATTAATTTAGTCCTGGGGTGCAGGACATGTAAGGGTGTAAGTACAAGTCTACAACAGCAATTTTACACATTTGCATGGTACACAAGCTACAAGCTTAAGCAGCCACTTGAAAGCTTTTTTGAGTTCCAGTTTCGATTTGGTTAAAATTCGATATCAATTAAATAAAATCCCTATAAACATATACTCGTACGTGGCTTGTGTGAAATCATGATGTGCCTATAATCCTATATCATCCATTCACAATTTTTATATAGTATCAGGTACGTAATGGACGTACACAAGATACACAATATCGTTACTTGTTCAATATCGACAAACAATTCAATTAGATAGTATCCAATGAGATAGTTCGATGTTAAGGGATCATTTTCATAGGGTACACAAATCCCTAAAAGTGTAAGTTCTCAAGCTCCTAGCTCACCAGGCTTTTCAGGTTTTTCTGCCTCTCCCTGTACTTAAACTATAACTTGTGAGTTTTGATCAGAAACTCATAATGTCAAAAACAGTGATCAGATGAACAGAAAGACTGAGGGCAGAAAATTTGTTTTGCTTTACGTGGTGAGGAAAAGAAAAAGAAGAATAGATGCCTTGTTTGTGGAAAAAATGGTTCCCATAATTAGAGGCTGTAGAGCATAAGAGATGATGTGGTCCATCATTTCCAACTAATTCCAATTAAATCGTCTTCCCCCTTACCCCTATTTAAAGTACTCCACCCATCCCCTCTTTCTTGCTTTGGGACCGCACCTCCTTTACTTTTTGTTTTCTAATGACTTATGAGCCTATAACTGAAGAGATTATTACCTAATTGTTTTTTGGTTACATGCATAGTACTCCGTATAAAGCAATGGCTCGATTATGGATGTATTGGTTTAATTGATAGAAGATATATGAACTCGTGTATACTAAACACACAGTAAAACTACTAAGACGAACTAATGGCATTGCCATATATCCTAGGAGAATGCTTGGTCACTTTCAGATTATTTCCCAAAAAATCAAAAATCGACAAAAAAAGGCGGTTTTTGGTGGACTATAACACACGCAAAACCTCGTTTCGGACCCCGAAATGGAATTGGTCGAAAACTAGCAGGAGTCATCCTAGATACGTATTATGGAGTATGCAACATGAAACACAACAAAAAGCAACCTAAGCATAGCTCAAATCATCAGTTTTGTCCATTATGCAAATGCTCGAATTGAGCGTTAAACACACTGTAAAACTATCAAGACGAAGGAATGCATTGCCATATGCTACCATTATACTCCAATATATATACCATAGGAGCATGCTTAGTTACATTCGAAACATTTCCCAAAAAATAAAAAATCGACCCGAGAAGGCAGTTTTGTAGATTATTATTAACCCACGCAAAAACCTCTTTTGGGGCTCTGAAATGAAATTGGACGAGAATTGGTAGGAACCATTTGTAGACACATATGGAGTACGGTACAAGAATCACAGTAAAGGCTAGCCTAGGCATAGCCCAAACCATCGGTTTTGTCCATTATACACATGCTCGAATTGAGCGCTAAACACACCGTAAAACTATCAAGACGAAGGAAACGACACTATCATATGTTGCAATTACACTCCGATATACCCTAAGAGCATGCTTTCAAAACATTTTCCGAAAAATCAAAAATCGACCCAAAATGACGGTTTTTGTGCACTAGAACCCACGCAAAAACCTCGTTTTGGACCCCGAAATTTAGACGAAAATTGACAGGAGCCATCCTAGACACATATAATGGATTATGGAATAAAAACACGGCAAAAAGTGGCATAGGAATAGCCCAAACCATCGATTTTGTCCATTATGCATATATGCTTGAATTGATCACTAAACACACCGTAAAACTATCACGATTACGGAATGACATTGCTATATTCTACAATCATACTCCAATATACCCTATGAGAATGCTTAGTCACTTTCAGAACATGTTCCGTAAAATCAAAAATCGACCAAAAAAGGTGGTTTTTGGTGCACTATAACCCACGCAAAAACTTTGTTTCGGGCCCCGAAATAATATTGGATAAAAATTGACAGGAGCCATTCTAGATACATGTAATTGAGTATGGAACAAGAAACACAACAAAAATTAGCCTAGGCAAACTTCAAACCATCGGTTTTGTCCAATATGCACATGCTCTAAATGAGCGCAAAACACACCGTAAAAATATCAAGACGAAGGAATGATGTTGACATATGCTACCATCATACTCAAATATACCATAGGAACATGATTGGTTATTTTTGGAACATTTCCCGAAAAATCAAGAATCGACCCAAAAAAGCGGTATTTATGCACTATAACCCACGTAAAATACTCGTTTCGGACCCCGAAATAGAATTGGACGAAAATTTGCAAGAGCCATCTTAGACACTTATAATGGCGAATGGAACAAGTAACACGGTAAAAAGTAGCCTAGGCATAACCCAAATCATCGGTTTTGTTCATTATGCACATGCTCTAATTGAGCACGAAACACATAGTAAAACTATCAAGACAAATGAATGGCATTGCCATATGCTATAATTATACTCCAATATATACTAGGAGAATGCTTGGTCACTTTTAGATAATTTCCCGGAAAATCAAAAATCGACCAAAAAATGAGGTTTTTGGTGGACCATAACACACACAAAAACCTCGTTTCGGACCCCGAAATGGAATTGTACGAAAATTGGCAGAAGCCATTCTAGACACATATAATGAAGTACGGTACAAGAATCACGGCAAAGGGTAGCCTAGGCATAGCCCAAAACATCACTTTTGTCCATTATGCACGTGCTCAAATTAAGCGCTAAAGACACTGTAAAACTATCAAGACGAAGGAAACGACATTGCTATATGTTACAATTATACTCCGATATACCCTAGGAGCATGCTTGGTCACTTTCAAAACATGTCCCGGAAAAACAAAAATTGACCCAAAAAGACGGTTTTTGCGGACTAGAACCCACGCAAAAACCTCGTTTCGGACCCCGAAATGAAATTAGACAAAAATTGGCATGAGCCATCCCAGACACATATAATGGAGTATGGAACAAGAAACACGGCAAAAAGTGGCATAGGAATAACCCAACTCATCCATTTTGTCCATTATGCACATGCTCAAATTGATCACTAAACACACTGTAAAACTATCACGATTAAGGAATGACATTGCCATATGATACAACCATACTCCAATATACCCTATGAGAATGCTTAGTCACTTTCATAACTTTTCCCGTAAAATCAAAAATCGACCAAAAAAGGCGGTTTTTGGTGGACTATAACCCACGGAAAAACATTGTTTCAGACCCCAAAATAGTGTTGGATAAAAATTGGTAGGAGTCCTAGATACATATAATTGAGTATGGAATAAGAAACACGACAAAAATTAGTCTAGGCCTAGGCAAAGTTCAAACCATCGGTTTTGTCCATTATGTAAATGCTCGAAATGAGCGCAAAACACACCGTAAAACTATCAAGACAAAGGAATGGCGTTGCCATATGATACCATTATACTCCAATAGACCATAGGAGCATGGCTGTAAACTTTCATAACATTTTCCGAAAAATCAAAAATTGAACCAAAAAAGCGGTTTTCATGCACTATAACCCACGCAAAAAACTCGTTTCATCGGTTTTGTTCATTGTGCACATGCTCTAATTGAGCACTAAACGCATAGTAAAACTATCAATACGAATGAATGACATTGCCATATTTTACAATTATACTACAATATATCCTAGAAGAATTTTTTGTCACATTCAAAACATTTCCCGAAAAATCAAAAATCGACCAAAAAATGAGGTTTTTGGTGGACTATAACACACGCAAAAACCTCGTTTCGGACCCCGAAATGGATATGGACCAAAATTGGCATGACCCATTCTAGACACATATAATTGAGTACGGTACAAGAATCACGGTAAATGGTAGCATAGGTATAGCACAAACCATTGGTTTTGTCTATTAATCACATGCTCGAATTGAGCGCTAAACACACCGTAAAACTATCAAGACGAAGGAAACGACATTGGCATAAGTTACATTTACATTTATACTCCAATACACCCTAAAGGAGCATGCTTGGTCACTTTCGGAACATTTCCCGAAAAATCAAAAATTGACCCAAAAAGCCGATTTTTGTGGACTATAACCCACGCAAAAACCTCGTTCCGGACCCCGAAATGAAATTAGACGAGAATTGACATGAGCCATCCTAGACACATATAATGGAGTATGGAACCCAAAACACGGAAAAAAGTGTCATAAGAATATCCAAAACCATTGATTTTGTCCGTTATGCACATGCTCGAATTGATCGCTAAACACACCGTAAAATTATCACGATGAAGGAATGACATTGTCATATGCTACAATCATACTCCAAATACCTTATGAGAATGCTTAGTCACTTTCTAAAAATTTCTCGAAAAATCAAAAATCGAACAAAAAAGGCGAGTTTTGGTGGTCGTTAGGTTCATCATGAAAAGAGTCTTTAGGAAGTTGCCAAAATTGTTTGATTGTTTACAAATTGTTCCAAATCATATATACAAGATGTTCCCCTTATCCAGGAGGATAGGTAAGTGACTTTCTCTATTTTTGAAGAATAGGAAATCCGACCCCTTGTGTTTCATAGTTTTATAATTTATATGAATAAGAAATTTTTTGCTCAATTTGTATGCAACCAAACAACTACTATTATATGTTGGAAGTTCGAATCTCCTCCTCTCTGTTAATGTATGTAAGGTTTGAGGAGATATAGATGATGTAACTATACCTAATATGTATGGCAAAATATTGATTATATTTTATTTGTGAGGTCAAATCTCATTTTGACCCCAAATTGGTCATAATATTTATTAACTTATAAAAGTTATACGGATGGTGAATTTGGAAAGTAATGTATGAAAACTACGTAACCAATAAATATTAAATACATCTTAGTTTCATTGTCAAAGTCAACTAACTTGGACTTTAAAAGTCAAGTATGTCAAATTTTGAGGTAGTACTACATTTGATGGCTTGTTATTAGTTGTGGGATGAGTTTATACTTTTAATACACTTTCATAATAATCGATCCTTTCATTTCTATTCAATTAAGTTTATTGAGTATTACTTGGAGAGACATGGTTTAAGCTTATTATCTAATGAGTACATAATGTGGCTTTGCATCAGGCATTTCCACTAATTCTTAGGATAGGTCCCTAAAAACGGATTATGACATCCTTTAGGCTAGTCATACAGAGATGTAAACGTACATTAGCCACTGATAATCGGGCATGACATGAGGCTTTGAGGCGTATGTGCCCAAAACTAGAATGAGGGTGGGCCTTTCTATTTTGCATAGTAGTACGTACTGCAGAGTCTACAGTAAACTCAACACCCTCTCCCTCACACACATACAAAGGATCTTTAACTTTTGTTACATAAAAAGTAGGTGGTCCAGTAGTTCTGCTATTCTCCGCCGCTTGCCACTCTTGGGATCAACTTCTTACTCCCTTCTCCAGTTCTCCTACACCTAAGTCCTACTTTACCAAAGCCCATTAAGACTGCTGATGGCATTCTTGCGTTCTTTACTTTTGTCGTAGCTAGCTTTGACAGTATCAAAATTTCCTCCCTTAACTTAATTCCATTTGTTTTTCTAATTGCTCTCAGGGTGATTCTTCAGTGGCTACATTAATATTGTAGCCACTATATGAAAACAAATCTGAGCCGTTCAATATTAACCAATCATCCACATCGTCCATTCTCATTACCATATAATAGGAGAAGTTACATGAGATAATTTCTGGAAATTATTCAGAAATTAAAAAATATGTTCATCAACCCACCAATCACTCAGCCAGTACTTCACTCTTCTCCACATCTCTCTCCCTCCCCATCTGCAATCATAGATCAGATATATGTCACCTCTAGATCATAATCGTTACTTCGTACGTAGTACATCATATAAAACTCAATGATGGCATCCTAGCAGCGGCTTGTATGTGCATATATAGCCAGTAGTGAACGGGCATATAGAGAATACGCAACTTTCGAGGAGCAATACCCTTCATTTGAAAGAGCAAGTATACCTTATTATGAGCAAAACAGATCTACAGGGGACTAGGAGTATTAAATTGAATAACTTGTGCTTGGGTCCATTATCTACACGGATACTGATAAACATGGTCGTTAAAAGCTTGATGATCATGTACGTAATAGGATGCTGAGGGAATGTGTGTGAGTAACAGATAATACAGGGCAATGTTGATGAAGAGAGACACATATAAAATATATACTCCTACGGCTTATGTTTTTTTTTTTCAGTTTGGAAAGTTACATGATCTAGTGTTTTATCTTTAATCCACATGATAGATAATAGACGGTTATGATTACCACACAATTTTTAAACGGTGTAGATTTTGTTATTTACCATGACCACATTTTTAATGTAGCTATTGTAGAATTTGCCTTGCTCTCATGTATATACATGTCCCTAGAGCACATGTATTGGTATATAGATGTAGTATTTAGGATTGTCCAAGGGGGCGGGGGCGCGGGGCCACTTAAAAATCCCGTGACTCATCATGTTTTAAACAGGGTCAAACCCGACCCTTTTTTTAATGAGTCATGCTTTTATAAATCAAATACTAAATGCGCTTTTTAAGGGTTAGGTCATGTCATTTGCGGCTCAGAACTATGTTATTTCATTTTTTTTTCTTTCCACATATAAACATTGTTTTTCCACTTGCTATGGTATCTTAGAGGTTTAGCACGGGTCATGATTGACTCACCCGTCCCCGGAATTATCTCAAGCCATGCCCGCCATGGCCCACAGTTGTATAAAGTGGCTCCACTCCGACCCGACTTGTTGAACAAATCTAGATGTATTGCACATAGTCATATGTACCTCTTATCCTTCTCGTTACTCTAAAGCGCGCATCTTTGGAACATCTACACTTACCATGCGAAAGTATGAACTATATTATTCTATAGAGAGTGCAAGCATAATGGAAATGCTACAACCTATTCAAAATATGGCTTCTGATGCAATAAGAAACTTGACTTCTGGTAGTATACTAGTATGTGATGCTAATGGGAATTGATTTTTACACTCCTATATGTTATTTTTACACTCCCACGAACCTCTTCCATGTGTAAACACATATTTTTGTGTAATTTTTATTTCTTCTCACATAGAAAGTATATAGAGGAGTGTAAAAATCATTTCCCCACATTCCTTGAAATAGTGTACAACAAGGCGAAGGCTTGTTTTACTTCCATATATGCATGATCTTTATATGTCTTCATTTCTTCAATGAATGATCTGTAAGACTGTACTCCTTTTGCGGCAATCGTGTTTGCATTGGAGATCACTTGTGGTAATACCCAATTGCATGAGATAGATCTAGTGGTAGAATCTGACTCCCGAAACGCCTTGTCGTGGGTGTATATTCTTGATGGTTGCCCTTGGAAGCTTCGTCTCCTAGCAAACAAATTGGAGAACCTCCTTAAAATACTCAAAAAAGCTAAGTTCCAATTTCAATGGAGAGAAGTTAACAGTGTAGCGGACACTCTGGCTAAGGAGGGAGTAGGATATTCGGAATTTTTGGTTAACTGGTTGTCTCTTTAGTGTGTTTGTATTGTTATTCTTCTACTTTTGCCTCTTGATACGATTGTATTGTACTTTTATTTGGGATGTCTCTGCACTCTCTATTTGCCTGAAGCCTAATACACTCTCAAATTTCATCTAAAAAAAAAAAACACTGTACTCCTTTTCATCGCTACTAGTCTACAACACTTGAAACTACTGATGCAAATCAAACCGGAATGGAAGCTTAAATGGCAATATCCCATATTCCAATTAGCAAACAATATTTTCATGTGAAAAAGACTTGTACGTGTAAAAGCAAAAGAATCTAAACTTGAAGTTTTCTATGAGGTCAATTTCTAATGCTCTCCCTAAAAAAACGGGTGTTCCATACGCTATTCTCTCTTCTGGCCGGATGTACAAACTTGAGTTCTGAATATTTGTAATGTTTGCTTCTCTATGTAGTTTTCGTAGAGTGGTCCACCCCCACCCCCCTTTTTTTACGTAGGGTCTTCAGTATGGACCATCCTTAAGGCTACAGACTGGGTCGTACATGTAGACATGATGGCAGATAATCCTGAATTTCTCTTCTTCTTTATGATTAATGAATATGATCATCAGCAAATTGATATTATTGCGTGGTTAATTAGTATATATTAACGTCCCATAATTTACTTGTAATAATACTAGCAAAAGGTAACTAATACTACATACCGTATGGTACGAGACCGTTTAATTTTAAGCTAAAATAAGTTATCTTGGTAACTTTTGGCTTATAGTAGTTACTATATTTTTTTTTTACCGTCTTAATATAAAAATTTTTAATTTTTGCTAATACTATGTTACCGAATTGATTGATCGAAGTCAAAAAATGGATAGTAATGTTATCTTCAATAGCTTTTTTTGTGAAATAGTAATTTCTAATAGAGTTTCTAGTAACACGTTTGTCAAACCGTCTAACCATATATTATTATATGAAATATCACGACCTTTTAAAAATGGTGACCTTTTTGGATCAGCTTAAAAAAAGTTGTGCAATACTAATTTGAAGTCTCGAAAATTAGTCCTTTTTTGTTGGATTGTTAAGTCTTAGATTGAGTAAGATAAGAATATAATATATCTAGTTTCCTTAATTTGAAAGAATTATAGAGGGAGCTGAACTTTATTAGAAAAGACTAATTATTTAACATAATTACCACTATTTTATTTAACCTACAAATCACATAAGTAATAATAATAAAGACTCCCAAATTCTCCATTAAGAAACGATACTTTTATAATCTCTAAAGCATCCACGATATTTAAACAGACCAAAAGATGGATTAAATGGTGAATTTGGATCTCTAACTTGATCCTGATGTTCGTTGAAAGCGACTATAATACGCGACGCATATGATATACGTCGACGTATATAATAAGAGATCGAATTACAACCATTGATATATGAGATGTAAAATTAGCCGTTAGATTTATTAAAATAAGTTTTGAATTAAAAAAAATTAAACCCATTCTATCGGATTTATGATATTTGAAAATATGTCATTATAATTACTAATAAACTTATTCAAAACTTAATTAATATTCCTTAATTTTAAAGGAACCCACCATGCCCCACCACCCCCCTCCCCCGAAAATCCGCTTGCATCCCTTAGCCCCGGACCCGCCGGCGCCACCCCTTCCCCTCCCCTACCACCGGACGATCCTCCCACGTCCTTCCCCACTTTGACGGACCAGTCCCCTCCCCTTCCCTACCGTCGTCGTTCTTCCTCCTCCCCTTTTCGAACCTGCCGTCGTTCATCTTCTTCCCCCTTCCCATGGTGTCGCTTCC
>CAAKMY010040630.1:7470-20348 GCA_901111285.1 Corrigiola litoralis
CTTTACTTATGAATAGTGCACAAAATCAAAGTAAGAAAAATAAAGATAACCAGAGGGAGTAACTCATATTCACAAAGTATACAATACATAGTTACCAAGTATTATAAAATACATATTCACCTATAAAAAGTGTATATATTTACCAAATGTATTGGTTATACACGATTATAATGCACATATTCATCTATATTAACTTGCATCATGCAATGACTGCGCAATATAATTTGCGAGATACCTCTTTGTGAATTGTGCACTTTTTAAATTACTCTATCATATTCAATGTCCTTATATGACTTCAAACCTACGAATATTAGATGGAAATGTTCCAATAAATTACAATAAACACAATTTAAGATTAATCAATTATAAGAATTGAACTAGTTGAAATGTTTTGAACTTTATTACCCCAATCATTAGGTTGGAGGTTCGATTCTTATCAGCAACTTTGTACGCACATTTCAGACCAAAAATAAATAAATTATTTTAACCAATTTAGTTAATTATAGTGTAGTTATACAAAGTTCAATCCAAAAGAACTAAATTGAGTAAACTCGAATATGTTAAAATGAAAATATACTCCATATAATAGTGCCAAAGTATATTAGCCTTATTTGGAATGAAACTTAACTTAAGAACTAAAAAAAAGAGTGAAATCGAATATGTTTTTTTTTTGTTGGTTTGGGATTAACGCTTGGTTGTTGTATCTTGTCATTAATTTTTATTCTTACAAGATCGAAAATCTATCGCTTTCATGAAGCTAAAGTTTAACTATGCTAGTCACACTCGCTTCCTGTTTTCGTTTCCTATTAATATGTCAATATCGTTACCAAGGGTCTCCCTTCTTTCTTTTTCTTGATTTTTAATTCAGTTTCATTATCTGCTTTTCTCTCGATACGATCGTCGGGGTGTGATAGAATGTAATTTTGCAAAGTATGAAATCGATCATGTATTATATATTTATTATATTTATCCTTTTTATCTATTTAATTAGGATAAAATCCTTGGGAGATATATTTTGTATTATCTTGTTCATACTTTTGTCTATAAATATTTATTTAATGTGAGTAATACATTAATGTTAGTCATTAATTGATGGAAAAAGTAGCAAATCAACCCCGATACTTTGCTAACATGTGCAATGAAATCCTTTAAGTTTCAATTATAGCAAATCAACCCCACTAATTATGCTAGATGTGTAATTAAAACTATTTTTTATAAAAATATGTAATTGGATTCAATTTGCACATTGAAAAAAGTTATCAAATTGATTTACTGCGCTTGAAACTTAAGGTACCTCAATATACATAATGCTAAAAGTGGTGGGACAACTCCAGAAATGATTTACTACACTTCAAACTTAATAGCACATAAGAATGAAGAGGAAAAATTTCCAGCTCCCCTCGTTTGCACTCGTCTTCGACTGATCCATGACCAGTCTTACTAACATCTTAAGAGAAGCAATTTGTTTGGGATGAATGCTCAACACCGCGTAAACTGCACCGTTATCAATGTGACAGGCGATAACTCAAGTATGTCTCAATCAATTATTCCTCCTACAATTGCAACTAGAAGGATTTGAACATGATATTGAGAGAAATCTCACCTTCTATCTTAACCACCTGAGAAAATATTTGAGAGTAGGTCATGTTCTTCTCACATGAATTCCAGTGAGTTTCAGTTCCTTCCAATTCTCTTCCGTTCTTTTCAGTTTTCCCTAGTTTTTTCCAGTTATCTCCAATCCCTCGCAGTTAATTCTTTCTATTTTTTAACTCATTTCAGTTCCTTTCAGTCCTCTCCAGTTCATTTCCGTTGCTTTCAATTCCTTTCAGCTCCCTCCATTTCCCTCCAGTTCCTTTCAGTTCCTTCCAGTTCCCTCCAATTCTTTCCAATTTTCTCCAGTTCAGTTGAGTGCGAGTTTCAGCTGAAGAGAACAGGGCCTTAGTACTCAGATAATTACTTGGTATTATACTAAACTATTTGTTACAATTCACCTGAATTTCGAATGGATAGGGTTAGAGTACTTAGAAAGTTAGAAGTGAGCTAAATGATTTATTCAACTAACTACGCAAGACCAGCTCAAATAGTCAAACTTAAAATTCCGTTACTTGAACACCAACTAACTTCCCCTCCATTTCTCCCAATTAAACGCGCCAAAATCAAAACCCCCCATTTTCAAACCCTAACCCTAACCCTAACCCTAACCCTAAACCCTAATTTCAACAAAAACTCAATCCACCACCATGGAAGACCCCAAATCACCAAACGACGACGCCGACCCATTCTTCGACGCCGACGACGACTTCCCCTTCTTCGATTGCCCCGATTCGCCGCCATTCCCGTTACTCCCCGATTCTCCGATCGCCGGGAACCTCCGCCGGCGCCGATCCCACCGGAGAGTCCACCTCGTTGATCATTCACCCGAGGCCGAATCGACGTCGAAAAATGTCGTAAATGGGGAGAATTCAGTGATTACAGTGGAGGAGAATGTGAGGGGTAATGGGGGGGAAATAAGAGGTGGGCAAGTGAGTTGGTTGGTTTATGTTGCGGAATTGGTGGTTAAGGCAATTGGGTTCCAGTTTAATTTGTTGATTAGCTTTATTACATTCCCATTTTGGGGATTATATGTTACTTTCATGCTTATTTTTAACCCTTTTTATGTAATTATGCTTGGGAGAAGTTATTTTGTTGGAAAAGTTGTGAGTTTGTGGAATTATGTTGTTGTTGACGCGTTGAGCCCGTACGTGTGTGAGTGGATTGAGGAGCATAAGCATTGGTTGGATATTGCGTCGCGGTTCGGGTGGGGGTTGTTATGGGCGGTTTACGCTTGTGTTGTACTGGTGAGTATGTTGGGTTCGGCGTTTGTGATTAGTGGGTTGGTGATGAGGTTTTGTGTGTTGGAGGAGCCGTTTCAGTTGACGCAAGGGTTGAATTTCGACTACACGAAGAGTAGTCCGGAAGCATACGTGCCTGTTATTAGTTGTAGTGGTAGGGTGGAAAGTGGGGAGACGTATGAGGGTGAGAGTATTGGGAGTGGTGTTCGGGTTATACGTCCTAAGCAAAGGGTGCAGGCTACTATTACATTGGTTGTGCCTGAGTCTCTTTATAATCGGAATTTGGGGATGTTTCAGGTATATTCTTTCTCGCGTGTTTAGGCTATTCGTCCGTGTCTAATGATACAGCGTGATTTCTTTTCTGTGTGCTATATGTAAAATTGTTATGATGAAAGTTCACATCCTATGGTAGATTGTAGTCTTGCTTGTCACTTGAAGAATATTGTGGCTGTAATATTATTAGTTTCTGTTTTGTGCTTTGGTGAGTCTGTTCGGTACACAGTTTGACAGCTCTATGCATGACAATTGTTGGAGTAAATGCTGGCAGTGTATCTAGATATGAGCCTCCTAAATACGAAGTAAAGAGTAGTGTAGCATTTGCTTAATTTCATTCTTTCCATGTAAACCTGGACTTTTATGTCTATGTATAGCCCCTATTTTTGCACCTGCCATTAACATTGTCATGTACCATAGAATGCGCATGTATGAGAATGATGAAGGAAGTGTTCATATAGTGTTCCACAGTCCCTGCTGCCCTTCTTTCTGTGTTCCTTTTTATTTTTTTTCCTTTTGTTTTGTCGTAATTATTGTTTCAAACAACCTTGCCTTATGTCATTTATCATATTTAGTCGTTTACTTGCATTTGGAGTTTAAAGGTTTCTGTCCACAGGCGTTGACAAAAAATTATTTTTGCTTCTAAATGGGTAGTTCTCACATAACGAATTTGCTATTTCATGGAGAAACACAACTCACCTTGGAATGAATGTATTAATTGTTTTCACATGGAGAACGTTATTCATAATTTTTTTTGGCTTGTGAATGTTTGTCGCTGTATTTAAGTGTAACGAGCTGACCCCCCTAACTACCTCTGTCTACATATTTGCAAAATTTTCTAATACTGAATTCATTTTTGCTTTCTTACTATTCATAGCTTTCTTTTCTCTTTTGTTTGTTTAGTGGCTTCATATTGGAATTTTATAATTCTCTGTATGTTCCAACAAATTGGCCACATTGATTATGTATTAATTATTGAGATATTTTGTTAGAGTACAATGATTACTTTTCAAAACAAAAGTTTCGTTTCCTTGATAACCTTAACCAAAGTTGGAAGTGTAGGTAATCTATACATCTAACTCAAGTTTTAAACTGCCTAGTATATTGGAAAAATTCAAAGTAAAAGTATGGTCTCTTATTTTAAAATGGAGGGTTTAAAGAAAAGCACACTGTCATGCAATGTTTATAGAATCGCATATTATGTAACCTCGAGTCTGGAAAGTTTTGCAGTTTTTAATTATAAGGACAGTAATTTCCTCCGAATTGGATCTTGTTTTAGGCTTAATTTTTCTGTTTGTGGTGTCATTTTAGCTGTTATAGTAAGTATTAGGAATATCTGTTTGTGCAGCCTCTTTAATCTGCTTGTTTATTATTGGGATGACAGAGTAGCTGCTAACTATTATCCTCCTTATCCAAAAAGGAATTCTGAAATAGTTTTCAGCTATCTTTGTCGTAATGCTTATTCATGACTCAAAAGTATCACATGTGGTTGGATGTGTAAAATTATGAAAGATTAGTGAGTTGATGGGGTTAAGTAGTTTGAAAGTTAAAGCTGTTGGACTTTGGTATCGGAAAGAACCAATACCAATAATAATTTGCAATGACGTAGGCATACTACTGCTCTTAGCCCGAATCTTTTTGCTAGGTATTGTAGGAGTTCTGTGTCTGTGTCGCATTTGTTCTTGCACTGGGATTTTGCTTACAGCCTTTGGCTCAAACTGTTAGGCATATCGAGGAGCAATGGGTGTGTCCTTGTTCAGTGGTGGAGTGTCTGCATATCAAATATGTGGTTTGTATGCTTGCTGTCTTCTGGTGTTTTTGGCTAGAGTGTAATCCCTGAATTTTTCCGATGAAGTTTCAGTCCTTAAGAGTCCACATTGGGAACAAGTTGTTTTTCTATCTTCCTTGTGTGTTAAGGCTGTGGGTGCTTTGAGGGGTTTCCCGATAATTCTCCTTTGGAATTGGAACCTGTTGCAAATTTGATAGCTAGTTTGATCAACACTATCTTGTTTCGACTGTTTGGGTGGGTGGCAGTTTTTAAGGGCCTACAGTGGAGATGGTCAGTACCTTTTGGATATCTGAGATGGTGAATGGTACAAATTACCCTAGAAACCTTGGTTCTCTTCTTACTCTATGGCCTATACTACTAAATATATAGAAAGTTGATTGTAGTGTTCTATAAATTTTATTTCTTTAATATCTTGATAACAATTATACAGAATGTACCACACAAGCTGTGGATTTGTGTAGCATGCATTCATCTATTATGAATCACCCTTTACTTCCTACTTTTACACTTGCAGAATCTCTTAATGCAACTTTTGAGGAAATATGATGATCACTGGGTTGTTTCTGCAGGTGAGGGTAGACTTTCTGTCAGAAAAAGGCAAATCTCTGGCCAGATTAAGCCATCCGTGCATGTTGGAATTCAAAAGCGAACCACTGCGACTGTTGTTGACTTTTTTCAAAATCGTCCCTCTTGTTGCTGGTTATGTGTCAGAATCCCAGACTTTGAACTTAAAGTTGAGAGGGTATACTGAATCTGTTATTCCAACTGCTTGCTTGAGGGTCATGATTGAACAAAGAGCAGAATTTCAGCAAGGAGCTGGTATTCCTGAAATTTATGGTGCATCTTTACATCTTGAAGCCGAACTTCCGTTCCTTAAAAGAATCCTATGGTACTGGAGGAAAACTATATATGTTTGGGTCAGTATGATGTTATTTATGGTGGAGCTGATGTTTGCTCTGGTGTGTTGCCGATTTGTAATATTCCCAAGAATAAGAACAACAGCATGAGCAAGAGGTAATGGTACTAAAACAGAACCCCTCTATCACATTGGATTGGGATTTAGGTATATTTGCTAGCATCTTTACCAAAAATTTGAGATTGCAGTCTAGCCAGTTTCAGTGATCTTTCAAGAAATTTCCACTAACTTGCTAAATGTTGGTTGATTCTTTTGTTCTTCTCTTTGAACATTGTTGCCCTCCTGTTCTTCGGAAAGAGAGAAGAGAGGGCCCGGTGGGGGGGGGGGGGGGTTCATTGCCTGGAAAATTTTGTACCAGAAGGTCCACTGTACAGAAAAAAATACCCCCCCCCCCCCCAATGATCTCTTGCCTGTACATCAAAAATACTATTTGTGCAGTTGTTCTCCTTTTCATGCTAGCAATGAATTGAATGTAAAAGAATGAGAATAATTTTGTATGACTGTCAGATATACAATTCACCTGCCTGCAAGCTTTGGAAAGTAGAAAACTACGGCTCTTTCTGGACAGCACTTTCTTTTACATTGCATGGTCAAGTTGTTTATCAAGAAAATAATGCCAATGTGTTTCGTTTTTTGAAGCTAATCAGGAGTACATAATTCTTATTAAGAGTAGGCAATTTTATTCTTGGGACAGTTAAACAGGTTGATCACTGGCATATTTGCACAACTAAAAGAGGGACCAAAAATCTGGAAGAATAATAGCCACTCTTAAACAAACTGTTACCTTTTTTTTTTTTTAGCCAACGAGTACATAATTCTTATTAAGATTAGGCAATTTTATTCGTGGGACAGTTAAACAGGTTGATCACTTGCATATCTGGACAACTAAAGGAGGGACCAGAAATCTGGAAGAATAATAGCCACTCTTAAACAAACTGTTACCTTTGTCTTTGACCTGTAGAATCCGCTGAAACAGAGCTAGAGGTCCAGGCTCATTCTGAAAGATGCTCATGAGTTCATCCTCCTCAAACTCATCCTCAACAAAATGAGGCAGGAGGCATGAACAAATTTCATCACAATCCATAGTAAAACAAGCCGTTCCAACTCCAACAAATGCAAACGTTGAACTAACTACCGACCAAAGTAAATTCTAGCCAAACCAGGATAAAGAGAGAAGCACCTTCCGAACTTAAATCTAATCAAAACCAAAATGGATGATTGAAGATAAGCAGCCACAAGGAAATGATCCTACCTATTGAGTTTGTTCTTTTAGACTTTCAACTCTCATTTGTACCCTCCAAACTTCCGTTCTCATTCTGTTTTTTTTTTTTTTTTTTTGACAAAAGTAAAGGAAACATTACAACAATTTTGTCTTCGCTCTCACATTGTGCGCTAGACTATTCAGACATCTAGGAATATAAGAATGTCTCAAACAGTGAAAGTTACAAAAGAGACTTTTAACACTATCCACTAACAAACCCATCGAGTCGAGCCTCTCCTCTTCGTTCATAAGGATCATGACTAACACCTGGCAATCTGAATGAAAATGCGCATGGTAGATATTTTCCGAAACCGCCCACCTCATTGCCTCCCTAAGAGCAAGGCATTCAGCATGCATAGCTGATTCAGCGAGGATCTTAACCCATATCTCCCAACGTCATACCATTCCTATCCTTAGCAATACAGCCAGTTACACCTACCTTGTCATGATTCCACGCCCCATCCACAAAGAAATCTATAGCCTCACAAGATAAAGTAGAGCTCACTAGATCAACCGTGAAATCGTTCATTTCATCATTTACCACTAGAGGAGCTATAGCCTTCCTTTTCTTCTTTAAGTTGCCATCAAAACCCGCTTCCACTGCACTCTCATAATATTTTTCCACTTGACTAATCACAACAAGGGGGTCCAAACCTCCTTTGTCAAACACTCGACCATTCCTATTAATCCATAGAGACCAAAGCGTGGCAATAAATAAGAGATGAGGGTGAAAATCACTATAATCCTTTTTAGGTTTAAAACAAGTGTTCTTTATATAGAGTTTGCTTCACAAGAAACAACGTGCTGATAACCCTGTCTCAATGGTTACTTCTGAACTTTTCTTGAGCCTTGACCCTTGTTCGAAACTTGTCATTGTCACACTATCGCTAAAGACAATATTTTTTTTAGATCTCCTAACCATTCGATTATAGAAATATTACAATTAATAACGTTCTGTCAAATACCCAACTTACCCCTTTTCTAAAATGCATCCTACCTCCCCGTCTCCCTCATTCACAAACTAGCTCACTCTCTTCGTGGTGACCTAGCCACCGGCGCTACCTACACCACTCCCCCTCCCTACGGACCCTATGACAGTTGGTGTCCTCCCTCTCCCCGTCTTGATCGCCTGGCCTTCCCATCAAAGGACGACATCTCATCCCCTTCCCCCTTCCACTCGCCTGCGAACTCTCCCCACCGACGCGGGGGTAATTTGTCATGCACTACGTTCAACATATATAAAGACACAATGCTCTTCCCTTGTCTTGTTTATTGTACTCATTTTCATCCTCTTTTCTTGGCAATGGCGCAATGCTAGCTGAACGTACTCGCAACTTGTTTAGACATTAACTTTGTTCATTTTGATTTCCACAACTTGAATAAAATTACTATCAAGGACATAGTTAATGTAACTAGAATAACTAATCTCACGTCTAACGGTAAAACGTGACGGAAATCCTTATTAAGGGCATTTTGGATTAAAAAATATTCACCTCAGGGGCATTTTGGATTATTGTTGAAAGTAGAGGGGTATTTTGTATTACGTATACCTCAAGGCTCGAGGGCATTTTATAGAATATCCCTCAATGTAAATGTAGAACTTTTAAAGTAAAATTTTGACATTTTGATATAAACGGTAGAGGTTGTAAAGTGAAACATTGACCTTTAAATAAAAATGTTGATGTTTTAATATGAAAGGTAGAAATTTAAAGTAAAAGATTGACCTTTTAGTATAAAATGTTGAGGATACTTGTATGTCATTATGTTGTATGTTGGTGTACTCGATAATTACGACTTCAGCTTCAAGTATGAGCCCGACCTTGATTGGGTGGTATAAGGCCCTGTTCTCCTCACATGAATTCCAGTGAGTTTCAGGTTCTTTCAGTTCTCTCCAGTTTCTTCCAGTTCCTTCCAGTTCTTTCCAATTGCTTCCAGTTCTTTCTAGTTGATTTCAGTTTTCTTCAGTTCCTTTCAGTTGCTTCCAGTTCTCTCCAACTCCTTCCAATTACTCTCTTCTATTTTTTACATATATAGTCCCTTTTTGTAGTGTAAAAAGAATAGAATGTTAAGCAAAGAAGTCAGAAACTTTTGTGTGTATGTCAATGAAAACATTTTATGAAGAAACACATGTTATTAACATCAGTAATGTGTATGCAATGAATGAATGAATGAATGCAATTATAGGCAACTCTCAGATCAGGTGTGAATATGCCCTTCATCACTGAGCTACCTTGGAGTAGGTGTTTGTATGTGGCAAAAGTAATTTGGCAATGTCTTGAAATAGTGTTTAAAAACTGCCTAATGAACTTGTATTGATGACAACTATAGATGCCCTCCTAAAGTACCCTTTGGTGGCATAAATAGTGCCTCCTAAATGACAAGTCCATAGTAGATTAGAAAACAATAAGGAACCACCTAAATTACCACTACCAAACATACAAAACCCAATCCATTTTAAAGGCAAAGTCATCATTTCTTCCCCTTCTTAACCCAAGTGTAAAGATTTGGTAAAAATTGTGGGACATTAGGTTTAAAACCAAGGTTTCATCATCACAATAAAAAAACACAACATTACGTATCAATTTGCACAATAACCCACATCAATTAAGTTCAAAACAACCATAAACATTTTAAGATTACCAATGGATAACATGCAACCTCAAAACATGCAATTTAACATTATCAATATTCTTATCATGGACTAATTAACAACATGCATTATCAAAACACAAATTGAACATTTATTAGTTTAATTATCATGATTTAACACTCAACATGCAGGCTGAAAACAAGTAATTAGACATGTTAATCACATAATCAACTAAATAAGACAGAGTTTAGCAGATACCACTTTGGAAAGCTTATTATATACAGGCAACAATATATCAAACATTTGACGTCTTATGGACTGCACCTCATCATCATCGGTAACAAACCGAAACCCTTCATAACTGTCCGCAACCACCCAACCAAGTCGATAATCCATATAATCATCAAAGATCAGAAAAGTAAGGTTATTACACGGGAAAATATCACCTTTGAGGAGGTTAACACCATCAGTGATAGGTGATGGTGGACATGATGAAGAAGGGCCTAGATCAGACTGAGGGACAGGAGAACCACCAAGATTAGCCGTAACAACAGCTGACTTACCAACATCAGCCACAATAATATCAGATACACCAACCGCACCAACATCAGACAAACGAGGAAGAACAGACCCAGCAAGATCAGACGGAGAAGGAACATACCCACCAAAATCAGACGGAAGAGGAACAGACCCACCAAGATCATATGGAAGAGGAACAGACCCAGCAACATCAGACGGAGGATGAACAGACCCAACAAGATCAGACGGAGGTGGAGTAAAGGAACCACCCAAATCAGATGGACGAGGAGGGGAACCACCCAAATCACACGAACGAGGAGGATAACCACCCAAATCACCCGGATCTGTCTGGGAAGAGCATGTTTCTTGGATATATCTCCATGGCTCGTAATCAAAAACTTCTGGGTCACACATGGTCATAAAACGACAACAAAAAAAAAAGAGAGAGAAGGATGATTTAGTTACAGAGAGAGGCGGATGATTTGTTCATGTGAGGGAGTGTTTAGATCTAGGGTTTTTTAAGTGAAGCTCTCTACAAATGCTTAGAGAGAGAGGCGGGTGGAATAGGAGAGAGAAAATGAAGGCTGTGAAATGAGGGGAGAATGAGAGAGGGAGGTTTAAAAAGGGTGGGAAAGATTAGGTTAATTTTAGGGTTAGGTTAGGGATAAACTGGGTTAGTGGGCTACTAATGAGGCTGATAAGTCAGAGAACCCAAGTGACTCGTGGGCCAGTGCAGTGGCATTTGTGTTATTTGACTTATTTTATCAGGACACCCTTGTCCACATTTTTTGCCCAAAAAGGAAACTAGTTATTTGCATAAATGTCATATAAAAAAGGTTTTCAAAAAAATAAAAACTGACCCACCCCTCTCCTTGAGGTTTTACAAATGTGGATTTGACTCTAACTTGTTTCTTAATTATATAGACAGAAATTGATGAATCCGTTTACCAGTTAGTAGTATATAATTACACTCCTAACAGTTAGTAACACAGTTTACTTTCTTTGTATTCAGTGGCCAATTAAACAGTGCTCAACTTTACATTAATCTCGATCCTACCTACTACCAAGCGGCCAAGCCATGTTACCTTCGAACAATTAAGTTGTCATGTTCTGTAAATATGGTCTTTAAGATATGGTACTGCTAGTATTGGCTTAAACTAATTGTGGTGATCTGAATTATCAGTTCAACTGCGGTAGACGATACTCTCTCAATCTTTATTTTCTTTTCTCACGCGCATCGAAGTCATATTTTGACCTCGGATAACTCATGAAATAAAATTTTAAGTATTATAATTATATTAAATTTTTATTTAACAATACTTTTATGAAATTTTGAAATGTATACTTAGATTTATTAATGGTCAAGTATAATCGCAAATAATGTCAAAAAAAGGGGCAGATATGTTCGGAAGGAGGAGTAAGCTATAAGCAACAACAACATGCATTGGTGTCAACAAGAAGTAGAATGACTAGGTATTAATTTTTTCGTTAAATAAAGATCATGATATTCAACTATTTCTTAAATTCTAGTAACTCACAAGCTTTACGAGTTAAGCTTAGATTTTGATCGACTTCACTCATTAAGGACTCGAGTTGAGCTCACATAAATCGAACTTTGATCAAGTTTTGATCGAGTAGAGTTCAAGCTTCTCTTTTCATGGCTCATCCCTCACACCCATAGTCGGGAGGGTTAACGAGAGGGATAGGGAGAAATTGGCAACCAACAATAAATAAAAATTTACTTTAGCTTGATCACCCTATTGTTTACATTGGACCCTATACTCAGGTATACATTTCTATTTTCCTCTTGTAATCGATGGTTCGTTTAACAAATCTGCAATAGCTATCAATATATTGTTCATCAACATTTGTTGAGTCATATCCATACCTCACATACTCCGTACAAAGCTAAGTTAAGCAAGCTAAGTCAGCCAACTAATGAGAGAAGAGCACGACTACTCCCAATTGACCTGACTCCTTCATATATACACACTACGCCCTCCTCAGGCCTCACCCTTCTTCCCCACTCGTTATTCAGGTTGCGTTTCTTATTATTCCTCCCTAAAAAATGGAGGAGGATAGGCTTCCGGCCGACGTGATAACCAACATCCTCTTGCGCCTGAAACCCCTCCTACGCTTCAAACTTGTCTCGAGAACATGGAACACCCTCATCACCTCCCGTCAGTTCACCAAACTCCACCTCACCCACTCTATCTCCTCCTCCACCGATCGCCACCTCATCCTCTCCTCCGCCACCCTCGAAAACAACACCTCCGACGACCCCCTGACCTTCTCTGACATCCGCGGCACCGCTGGGGCCCACCTCATCGGTTCCAGCAAAGGCCTCATCTGCTTCTTTAATTCCTCCAACACAACCCTCTACCTATACAATCCCTTGAATTGTTCTCGTCACTCAGCCCCACCGTACCATGCTCTTTGGGTTTGGGTACGATAGCGCTAGCGACGATTACAAGGTGTTGATGATGCTTCAGAATCCCCAGTGCAGTGACGGGGACGGGATCGTTCATAACCGGTCTTATGTGTATAGCTTGAGGAGGGATGCGTGGAAGCGGGTTCATGATATTCCGTACTATGTGCATTATAAGGATTGTCATGGTGTTCTTGTCAATGAGGGGTTGCATTATATTGTAACTGACAAGGAGTTGGATGATTTTAAGTTTATTGTTAGGTTTGATCTT
>CAAKMY010040630.1:20436-38564 GCA_901111285.1 Corrigiola litoralis
TGTGTGTTAGTTGATTATCTTCATTCTCATGTTTGTGTCGATTGTTTCGTGATGAAGGAGTATGGAAAAAAGGATTCGTGGTCTAAGTTGTTTTCTATATGTTCCGATAATGGTGGTACCATTGTGTTACACAAGATCAGGCCTATTGACTACTCTAAAGACGGGATGCTGATTCTATTAATGGTTGATGATGTAGACTTCTATTGGTTTCATCTTCACTTAAAGAGGCTTAAGAAAGTTAGAGCTCGTGGACTGCCGGCAGCAGTTGATGATGAAGCCACTGCCGCGGTTTTTGTGGGGACTCTTGTTAATGTTTAAGGATGATATATGGCAAGTCATTTATATTTATATTTTTAAATTCAGTCAAAATGCATGTTATTTGTTCATGTTTGTTCATGTTGTCATGTTGATATTAATGTTTTTTTATTTGTATGGTAGAACTGTTCAATACTTTTTTATCTTTGTTATATACGCAAATTGATGTGTTTATAGATGTGCCAAATCAAAACATGTTGTAGCACATTTGTTTGTTATGAATGCATAAATGCATACCTTTGTCTCCGAATAAGGCTGACCCTATAATATTAGATGCATATATTTTGTTGCTCTTGAACATGTATTATTATGTGATATTTTTGAGCATAAGTGCATACCTTTATATGCCTCGTTGTATTTGTTCCTTTATATGCTGTTTAGTGGTGAGGTACCACCAAAAGTTGGGAGTTTCATGAGATTGAATGTTGCTTACTCGAAAGATGGGGGAAGGGTTTTGTTAGGGTGGGATGGTCGTTCGCTTGGTTGTTATGATTTGGGGACCGATAGGGTTTACAGCTTGCCCCCCCCCCCCCCCCTTTTGCCAACTTTGGGAAGCCAGAGGTGTTTATATGATGCTTTATAAAACCTAGGGGGCCATCGATAGTTTATGGCTTGTTTGTATGATTTGAGGACTCATGAGGTTGTGAGGGTCACGTTTCCTGGGATTCATGGTTCGCCGTTAGAGTTAGGGGTTTTTGTGGGTAGCCTTGTTCCATTGGGCAAAGATGAGGCGCAACAGAGAGAGGGAGTTGTACCAAGGAAGACCAGAAAGAAGTAAACAAAATTTCGTTATTGTTGATATGCTTGTCTAATCTTTCTAATATCTTTGATGGATGAATGGTTCTATGTCTTGACTCTTAGAGTCTAGGTTGTTATGCTTAGACTGTGTTGTGTCGTGTTGATCTTGATTATTATGCCTGAAATTCTTCATGTGTTAAAAAGTTCAAAGTAGCATTATGTATGCCTAGTGCTCTTACGTAAGGGGAAAAGGCGACAAAGGCGTAGTATTTTACTGACGTATGTGTAAATAAATAGCCTAGGTTATGCACTGTCCCGATTATATTTGAGTGATGTTTTAATTGATCCTGAAGTTGTGATTTTATGGTAATTTAAGCTATACTTGTCTGTTTAGCTATATGTAATTTGGACAAATGTGTTGTTTTTTGAATTGGAGGTAAACAATCATGATTAGCAACTTTAGAGTAGGCATTGGTATGTTTTAAGAAGAGGCCAGGTTGTATAAATTGCTCATTCAGGCTCTCTGAAATATTAAGTTCTCAGTTTGATTTCCTCAGGAATGATTTGGATGGTTTTCTGTCTGCAGGCTTTAAGCTGAGGCTGTGACCAAATTGGAGATGCTAATACTGGTACATACCTCGAAACCTTTAAAGATCTAATGGTAATTATGGAACTTATGCTGCATTGTTGTGAATTTTTTTATTGGCATGCACTTTTTTGATGTACTTTTCTTTGCTATATTTCATTGCTAATGTACAACTAAACCAGTTGCTTAGCTAAGTATGAGTTCCTCTGTGTAAGGATAATAGAGGGTCCTTAAAGCCTGCCAGTTTCCCCTGTCATGACTTGGGCGAGAAAGTTGGCCTTTTTTCTTTTGCGAAAGTTGTGTACTCTAAAACTCATGGTGGTGTTGAACACTAGAGATTCATAATTTTGGGATATAGCAAGAGTTCTTAAACAATCTTATGCTTTATTCCTTGTAATTGGCGAACCCTTTTGTATCTTTTAGACCCATGGTAACTATCTTTTTACATAAGAAGTGAATGCTTCTACCCACTGTCCTATAGGAGAATTTCGCCAATGGAACAAATATTAAATATAAACCGAAGAGCTGATTTACACGTAGTATCGGGCCAAATAGTCTTTCCTACAACAGAGCAAAAGTTACAAGAAATCAGATGTGTTTCTTGTTTTGCTGTCCTCCTTCGATATGACCTATAACTAAAGTATAGTTTTTGGTTTAAACTCCTCAAATTCTCTTGTGTAGCATAATTAAGCTTCTGATTTGATTTTTTCTAAATAAATGCTTCCCTTGATGGCATGACTAGTGGTTTTTTTTTTTTTTTTTCCTAACTTTTCGTTGTATTATCCTTGATGATGGCCAGTGATCAATTTATGTGCTGCAACCTAACTAAAGTCACTGTGTTCTAGGACTGTACCGTGGTTCACCCAAGATGTGGATATTGGCTAGATAATTTCGACATGAAGAGACAGAGAAGAACGCCATTAGACTTCTGCTGTGAAGATCTTTTTAGTATCATAAGCTGTTTGTAAATGTTGACTGTATGTTGTACAAACTTTGTTGAAATCTATTGTAACGCGTGAAATGACGAATTACCATGATTTTGTGTTTTGGCATTCGAACTATGGCTGTGAAGTAATACATGTGTTTAAAAGAGCGTAAAGTAAATGCAGAGCTAGAGTTCAAGAAGTCGATTGTTGTGGAGATCAAGTTTCATGGATAATGAGAGCGCAAATGCTCACTCGTTCCCTAGTTTTTCTAGAAATTCTTGTATTTATGAAACGCCTCATCATGAGGATATCTCAAACGTAAGTACGTAACTCCTTTGATTGAAAATGCTCTCAAAAAAAGAAGGTTATGTTTTTCTACAAATTCTTGTATTTATTAGACTTTGAGGAAGTGATGGCTTTCATAAAATGGATGAAACTAAAAACCAGTAAGAGCCTCTCTACACTCTTGGATTGTAAAGTACTTTTTACTTACTTTTTCCTAATTTTGTAAAGAGAGTCCACATTTAATAGCACTTTTTCTATAAAATACGAAATATCATAAGAAAAGAAAGAATAATAGCTTTCTCCGGTAGACTACGTAGGCCCTGTTCTTTTGAACTTATTTTTGAGAAAAATAAGATAAGTTCAGCAAAAATAAGTTAAGTTTATGTGATAAAGAGTATTGTGGTTGTGGACGGGTATAGTATCACCATAGATACTAAATCATTTCTCATACATTGTGCATATTATGAGCATTGGTCCCCTCAAGTCCTCAACAAGTCAACAAGAGAATGACTAATATTTTTCCAATGGGCTAATTTTTGCCAACTTACCCAAAAATATTTAAAGGCAGTTTGAAAAAGTTTCACTAACTTTATAGAGTTTACTTCTTTTCTCTCTATATAAAATCTCTTAATGAAATTTCCAAATTTACTTATTGTTAATTTTTATATAAAAATCTCTTATTTTGGAGAATGAAGATGTCTTTGTATGATCGATTACGTTCGACTTCGACTCCGAGGAGTTTGTCGTTTTTTATGTTTGTGAGTATTTGATCAGATGTCTCGAATTGATTCTCTCTATATAAAAAAAAGTGGAAAACATTTGGTTTGGTACAGATATAGAGGTGTACTTTTTCAAATGCCAATACAATATATTGATTCATTGGCAATACTTGAAAAGCAAGTTTAATTCATTCCAAACTAGGAAATTCAAGCTCAATACGTAGCACTAGTCCACTAATAGCGCATACCTAAAGAGTACAGAGCAACGCAACTAGTAATGCCAATACAAAAGATAACCATGCCAGTTAACATAAAGAAGTCTACTCTCCTTAGTCACTGCCTTCCCATCATGGGTCACTCTTAAGCCAATAATTAGACAAGCCGTTGCTGCAGCTCATGGAATCAAGAATAGCCAATCTCATAGGAAAAAGGGAAAAATCTGTGAACAAATTAAGAAATCAATCATGAGAAACCGCTCTTTTTTTGCATCAAGACGCATATTTCATATCAGCAACCGTAGAACAAGACATCTAAGCGCTTCTAACAAATTCCACTAACAACAATGTGAGAGAATCAATAAAGCACCCATAAGCTGAACGTGAAAATAAAATATTAATCAAGGCAACCAAGCAGCTACCAGCTTACTACGACATAGATCAAGAAACAACTAAACCTAGTTGCTCAAAGATAAACACTGACAAATAACACAAAATTCCTGTTTTCAGGCTTTCAGGAGCTCTCTATTCCTCGAGATTTCACTCAGAGGCATATAGTACATAAACTGAAATATGTCTTTTGCAAACAGAAAACTAATCCCACCCTTCACTAGGAATCTGATTGAAATTAGATCCCGATTCCCTGTCGTATGGAGCAGCAGAGAAACAGGCAATGAGACATTTTGAATTCCTTCTGCGCGAAAAGAATACTCCTTGAAACGAAAAATAAAATTATGAACTAGGGAAAAATGGTTGCTGCAAACTTAAAGGTCAAAATCTCAAATCAAGGTATTCCAGCCTCGCTACAAGAGGAAAAAAAACAACGCCGAGCCAAGCACTCAATGCCTGAAACAAGACATTTTTATTACGACTAATAAGAGACAAACATTGCAACCGAATTTGATTCCTCAGTCCAAATCTTTAGAACCTATTTCAAAGAGGAGCAATGAAAACACAGGCCCTTGACCTTTTCATGACTACCTAAAACAGAAAGCAGGTACAAGTACAACCATAATTTTGAGCAAGCCAGCCCATCTCTTGCTGCAAGCTGAGAGATGCACTGTCAAGATGCTGCAAGATTTTCCACTAACTACACTGCCAATGCGATTGCAGACAGTAATAAATACCGTCTGAGGCTTATAGTCTAACCAACTTTGAACGAATTTACTTTCCCTTAATTATTATTAATTAGTTTCAATCCTTAGTCTTTACTATGAAGAGCTAGAGAAAACAACGACAGATTAACAACTAATGCTTATGTCGATTTTCAGATGTATGAGACAATAAGCATTCAGTAGAATTGGAGAAACAAGAATCAGAGGGCAGTTTTATGATCGATTAATTACATAAACCTAGTTTTGCTTCTTATTTCAACTACTTTGTTTAGTACGTAGTATTAGCTAGCGTGAGCAGAAGGGGCTCTTAAGACTCAAGTGTAAACAACAACCAACATGTTGCATCAGTCTTATCAGTAGAGACGCCTAACTAAAAAAAAAAAAAAAAAAAAAAAACTAAGTTGACTATGATTAAAACACCATTACATAAAAGTTCGTTTAGTAGAAATAATATACAAAATAGATTGAGGCATTGGAGAATTTATCTGCTACTATACTCTGAGTTTCATCTTGCTTTATAGATAAAATGTGAATATTGAAAATTGTATTCATACTTATTAGAATTTTGGTTATGAATTTAAAAGCCTATCTCCTAAGTCCTACCTCATATGTAACCCAAATCTTCATTAGTTCTATGGTGCAATTCTTTCTCTTTGTCCCTCCATCCATACTCCCTATAAAGTTATGAGTTCTTCCCTCTATTCACACTTAATTAGGCGCCTCCTTATTGTCACTGGCAAGATCCACAGTCCACAGTTCACAATATACACTGGGAAACTGATTTTTACACTCCCCCTTTTTATTTTTACACTCCCACTCACCCCTTCCATGTGAGAGCACAGATTCCTGTGCAGGAATCTACTCCTCTCACATGAGGAGTGTGAAAATCATATGGGGGAGTGTAAAAATCATTGCCCTATACACTGATATACACAATACAAGATCATAATTAAATTTGCTGAACAATGTTAGAGTGATTGCCATATTTCTCAGGACTATATACTAACTACTAAGCTGAAAAAGAATAGTGAACCCTTTAAGATGGTGAGCATAGTCTAGGTTTAGCAGAGGAGTAAGGATAAGTAAACATACCAATAGGCTGAAGCAAAGACACGAGAATTGAAATATAATTCCTAATAGTTTTTATGCCAGTACATGGTTCTGAACATAGTCTGAGGAGTACCTTCACTTTGGTCATAGTCTCAGCTTGAACCCCACAGACAGAATAACATCCAGCCCTGAACTGAGGAACAGAAAAACAGAGTTTCAGGGGCCTGAAGAACCTTCCAACATTGTAGCGAAGCAACTTAGAGATAAGTAATGCATAGGCAATTGCTGAGCTTAAAAGAGAGAAAAGAAAAGGTTGGACAACACATAAAACACGGATTTACGAAATGTTAAACTCTAGAAAAATGCAAAATCATCCTAGGATGTATTGCTTCAAGAATCATTAAAAAACTCTAATCAGCAGAAATGGGAAACATCAGACAAATGGCCTCTGTTTTGAGAATATTAAAAGTAGCCACACGTAAGAATAAGGGCTTTTCTACTGCTGCCATGTGCAACCCTAGATATCAAACCATGATTACCCAAATACTGCCCCTTATCTCTGCCATTAGCCAAATGATACAAGGCTGCTCATCAGGAAAAAAAGATCTCCATTCCCAAAGGCCTGTCTGGCCCCTCATTAGTTGTCACGCTCTCAACACTTTCAGTCCACGCATAATACCAACCAATCTACAAATGATCCCCCTCTATCAAAAAACCTAACACGAAACAACGTAAGCAGAAGTTCTTTCTTCCCACACGTCATCGCCCACGAATTTGCACATGTCATTCTACTTCATTACCCACAAAACTTATCATCATAGTTATAAGACCAAACAATTATTTCAGTAGGTAGTTCTTTGACGTTTTTATGATAATTTAAGTTCTAGTATTGCCCTTTGGAGTTTTCGACCGGGTTTGAGATCGGCAATGTTGATCTGCTCCAAAGTCAATGAGAAATGTCAAACCAAATTTGACGTTTTTGTAAAATGTCATCCTAAGAAGTTGATTTTAGAGACTAGTAGCTCATTCAACAATACCTTGACAGAACTCCACACTGCAATATGCCATTAAAAATTTGTTGCTCCAGAAAGAGTACATAGAAAAAATTACAAGGCATTAACTGTAGCAATGTGCTTTTTTTGGTTGATGTTTCTCAGTAAGTAAGACCAAATATTTGGTGTCCATGGAAAAAAGGATCAACCTATGGTGCTCAAAGTTGTACTTTAAGTACCAGACTACCAGGTGCATAGTCATTCATGTGTGACATCTTCCTAAACACAAATGCAAATGATCAACTTAAACTTAAGGGAGACAGGTAATACACTGGGCAGTGGGCACCCTTCATTACAGTTCTAACTTCTAAGCACAGCAAGCATATAACAAAATTACTATCAAAATTTCACCCAGCTCAACAAACACATAATAGACACTATCAATCACTCACTGGAAATGCCTAATATGCCATTCACAAGAAAATATTACAAGACATAAACCGAAGCGGTGAGCTGGATAAAAAAATATGGTTGATCAATTCTCAGTAAATTAACCAAAATACTTGATTGTTCGAATCCATAGAAAAGAAGGGTCAGTTCATGGTAAGCAAAATAAAATCACTCCTAAAGTGTGAATGAGACAATTATCTAGATTGACAAACTGTAACATTATAGATATTTTCGAGGAGGCAACCATCAAACTTTCGATTCAATTATCATAGAGATCATTACTACAGGATGCGCTCAACAAAAACAGATCTTCAACTAAGGACTCTAAGGTAGTAAGGTAATACACTGGTTACCCTTCATCACAGCTGTAAAACAAACATATAAAAACTATACTATGTAAACACAAATTAACCAATCTTAACTTTGAGTTGTGTGTAAACCAAGCCATCAGACAATATAGTATTTGGAATGTCCTCATCTAACCAAGCAAGCACTATCACCAGCAGTCCAGCACAATAAACAAAAGACTAAAAAAATTATGGCAGTCAACTAAATTAATCAAGATTAGCACCCCAATGATCCCAAGGCATCAGAAAAATGACGCATTTCATAGGAGGGAAAGGTAAACCATGCTGTGGTTCGCTCTTCTTCCTGTCCACAGAAACAAGACTAGTCACAAAAGTCCACGAGTCTAAAAGGTTCATCTTCTGGTGTCCCATCAGCAGCAACTTTGCGAAATCTATTGGCCCTCTTGCTCTTAAGGGGTAACATACTGATTATTAACCATGACACAGAAACTCCCTTCATCTTTGCAGGATGATTATTATACATGAGACTACACAGACAATGGTCCCTTTACAGCAAGAAGTGCATATCATTTGGAGCTGCAAGCAAGGATGCTCTTCCAGTTATGTCTAATCAGGAAATAAGGCCAAGAGGTATGAAACTGAATAGGTGTCTTGTTCATGAATAGAGTGGGAAAACAGAGGAACATTTTCTACTGACATGCAGGATTTGCTGCTAGTGAGGTAAGGTAGGAATTCCTGGGCTCAGGTCATATAACTCTTAAGTCAATTTTGGAGTAGCTTTTGAGCGACATAAATCGGATTGGATGTTCTTCATCGAAAAACTTACAGAATCTTGCCTGAATATAGGAAAACAATGCATTGGAAGCATTTGTTAGCCAGGCTAGTAGAAAAGCAGATAAATCCCATGAGTTCTGTTTTTTAAATACTTACTGATACATTCAAACAAATGGTGGCTATCAGAGATTAAGATGAACTGGAGTAACTTCCATCATCTTGCGGGAATATAAGGAAGAAATGAATTGGAAGCATTTGTCAGCCAGGCTCGTAGAAAAGCGGTTAAATCCTGAGGGTTCCGAAAATAAGTTTGGGAGTAGCTATCAGAGCTAACAATGGGGAATCTTCGCTGCTCCGTGTGAGCTTATTACTAGAGACTTGGAGGTTATTTTACTGAGGCCATGGTAACGCGATTCTCTGGTCATCAATTTCCTTCGTAACATAGGAAAGGACTAGTCCTCCCGAGAATTCTTAGTTTATAATATTAAGTTTCTAGCTAGACCTTTTGTTAGCTGTACTGTTCATATATTAGTAAGAGCGGAGCCTAAATCGAGTTGCCTGGGTGTCTCGGTATACTAAGATGAGCGGGTGTGGCTGGAGACTCCCCCTCCACCCCTCCACTCTCTCCACACCCCCCTAAATACTACATGGTACTTATCAAGTTTCAAAGATAGCTGCAGGTGACAAAAAAAAGAGAGTGGGTAAAAAAAGGAATTTCACAAGATGGCTCACAAAAGCTTACAAAGCGGTACGTTCTAAGTTCCTACACTTGTTAGAATCATACAGCTTTAGGCAAAAGTAACAAACAACGCTAATGAAGACCCAATCACCCAACAACATTGTTTTGTGTAAGTCATTGTTGCTCTTTTAATTTACAGTACAAACCCAAAGTCACGACAATCAGATACCAATTTGGAAACTTTCATTAGGCACATCGAGACATTGATGTAAGAAACAGGCATCAACACAAGCAGAACTAAGTTTAGAAGAGCAAAACAAGAAACACTAGCAATTGTAATGTAGAAAACAACAAACCGGACATTAGGTTCTATGTATCGAAATTCATAATAACCACCCACAGAGAAACTACAGTTGTAAACCACACCGAAGATAGAAAGGCGTTATAATAAAATATAGCATCTCCTTAACCCCATGCTCCTTCAACACCCACAATTCTCCGCCCACCAATCTCCTCCCATAGTACTTCTCTCTAGGGCCCACCTCACGTTGAAGCATGTTGAGAACCTTGTAATCATCACTACAACTGTCGTACCCGAACCCGTACACTAGAATGTCCCCTGAGAAAGGGACAGAAGGGTAAGGGTCTGTTTGGTTGAGTTGGAATGTGTTGTTGGGTGGGAGGAGACGGCGGGAGTTGGTAAAAGGGTTCTGTTGTCGTCATTTTGGGGAACTGGAGTGAGTGAGTTCTAAGTTGAAACTCTAGTGTTGTGTCGGGGTTTTGGGAGCAAGGAAATTGGCTGTTGGACTTCAAGGTCACGACCGAGTCACTGACGACGGACAGTTAAATGTTTTTTTTTTTTTTTTTTTTTGGTCTGAAATGTGCGCATTTAGTCATGTTTGGTAGATAGCTTTTTTTTTTTTTTTTTTTTTTTATTTGGTTAAACAAGCCTATAAAAGTGTTTGGTAAATGACTTTTATAGCCTATTATTAAGCCAGTTTTGCTTGCGGTCCATACAAGCACAACCTAACTTGTACGAGATTCAACAAACGAAGCTACTGGTGGTCGCGAGGAGACAAAGTGAAAAGAGAGAAGACCAATTGGGAATGGATGGGTTGTGCAAAGCTGCGAAGCGGCGAAAGCGGCTTAACTGAGTGGTGGCATGATGGAGGGGGGTTGTTGGGGTGGAGATGGGGTGGTGAGGAGATGAGGTGAGTTAGTGTTAGGTTTTTGGTCTCACCCAAGTTCTACCCAATTTTTTTTGTTAATTTGGTTTTTTCTGCAATTTTAAAAAAATGTCTAAGAAAGTATGAGCTGTATGGAAGATTGAGCCTAGCCTAGATCGAGTCATATGAAAAGCTGGACTGCACCTAGACAGAGCCCAATCTATCACATGGTCGGACCTAGGTTGGACCCAAATGGCCTCGAAGCAGGAGCGAGTCATGTCTTGGTTTTCCCTGATGTCGTGGTAAGGTACATGCCCAATCCCTTAAACATACAATTGCCAAAAAGAAAATTAACAACCCATGAGGTTTGGTTCTATAATCTTGAAAGAGATATTACATGTTTGAATTAAACCGGACTAAGTATATGTGGCAAATATTTTGCATAAGATACTATCTAAAGTTACAACTTTGGACTAGAGAAACTCGATGTGGTTATACAAAATCAAGTCAGACTATAGTTTAGAGTCTTACAGACAGAGCATCTACCGTTAATATATGCTGCCGAATGTAGCCTCAACCCGAGACACCCGTGATTCATTCTCCTGTGGCTCATGCACTTCCATACAGCAAGATCACCGAGCAAACATTTTCTTTGTTCACAATCTCTTAACGCCCTGCAAGATTCAGCCTCTTTTTCGTCTACAAGAGGCTCGATTGATTACGTGCACAAGCTGATACAAATTCAAGCGTTAAAACCGATGCAGAACTCCTACAGAGTCCCATAAGCTGTGGACATACTATGTAACAATTTGCTCTGGCTTTTGCAGAAACTCAACTGTGGCTTCTGTAGTCACAAATATCTCCAAACGAAACCAACACTGAAGCAGCTGGAGGGCCTATGATATGTACTACTCACAAAGTTGGAGCTCAGCTTCTTATCAATCGCGTAAATCTCTTCTCACTCTAACCCTTTCACCTTTAAAGTGGACATACTTCCAATGACACCCATATCTTTGGAGGACTAAGCTCTTCTTTTCTGCTTGGCCAAGTCTCTCAAAGGCTCGTGCCACCCGCCTGACAGTATCTTCATCTGGTTTGACACCTAATTCTTCCATGTCCGCAAAAACCTGGATTTTGCAAGTGAAGCTTTTTACCAGCAGATCATAGTAACCAGAGAAGTGTATCAGCATGGAAAATACTAAGTTCTGGCAGACAAAAGGAAAGGCCCCATTTAGTTGCTTAAATTCAACAACTCCACTTCTAGTTTATAACTGAAGTAAAATAGAATCCATAAGTCAACTTTGAGCACAAAAGACATGATCATTTTGCCAGTACTATAGAACAGATCAAATATTTAACAATCAGCATAATGCAGACATTCAGACAGAAAAGTTAACAAAACAATAAGGAAGAATGATAGACAAACTAAGGTAGTACAAAACCTCAAATGTATAAGAGTTCAGAAAGGTATTCAGAAACCCCAACTGTAATGGGGGTGAAGAAGAGATTTCCATTACTGTCACTCCATGTACCAGAACAATAGTCATCACTGTAAATCAACTGCAATCCCTAGTGTGCATTATAGGTCAGCCAGAAATTGAAGACAGGAACAGTTATCAGACTTTATTTTGTCTTGGAGTCGAGCCAGATTTATGACTCAACAGGTGTGCATCAGAAATATGTTCCTTGGAAGAACTGGATCGTGCGGTTTCAAGTTAAAAGCGGCAGGAAGGGATTTTGTCAGTGAGGACAGCTGCACACGCACTACTATGCTATTGAATAACTGAAAGAATAGGAATATCAGACTTCCAGAAATAGGGGTTGAATAACATATTTTAGACGGTATCAAGCACATATTAAGATTAAAATAGTGAGCTAATAACAGATAGAGAAATTTATACTTTAGATCATTTTATTAGGCTTCAATATCATATGCATGTTCATCTGTTGGAATCCCTTGAGAAGATTACGGATATATACCAACTACCCACTATGGTTACTTTAGCCGAGTTCCAGATGTTATCTTTTACCAGATAAAATAGTAAGAGCAGGTTTCTAACTTTCTACACCAAGGTGCTTCCACAGCCTGCCCAAGTTGAAGGATAAGGAAACCCCTGCAGCTTCAGGGTTCTTACTATGGTCATGGCCCTTGTGGGACTTCTTGAAAACCCTCTAGATTCTAGAATAAGTCAAAGGAGTTGCTCAGCAATGGAACACTGAGAAAACCCCACTGGCTCGCCTAGTGAAGGTTTGGAATGAACTTTCAAATACATAAAGGAACCTTTTCGCAGAATATTAGAACACTAATACATCAAAGGAGACTAGCGATATAAAATTACAAAATAAACACAAATAGAATTTGCACAAAACACAAGATCCTTCTTTACCTCAATTATTTTCTCTGGTACATTATGATGATCGTACATTGAAATAATCCGAGAGAACAGTCTCTTTGAAATTGAACGCGTATGAGTATGCAAAATCATGTTCCATAAAGAGTCAGCTTCATCTATTCTCCCCTGCCGGTCATATGCCAATAGAACTGTATCATATGTTGCCATTGTCGTGCCTTGGCCCTTACTCAGCATCCACTTGGCTACCTAAACATCATAGATCAGCATGTGATCCATTTCATTAACATGAACAGAGGTTCCAATTCTAAACATATTCAAACTATATCCATGCTGAGGAAAAGGAACCAACTGACAAGGAAGATGAGTGTGCGCTTAAAATTATGGTAGATGACAGATTACATGTAAGCATAAGCTGTTTAAATTCCTTAACAGGTTGTTCATTCTTTAATTGCTATAATCTATATACATAAATGCAGCCAATAGGAAGACAAGTAGATGACTATGCTACACTACTATAATCTGTAAACATGGATGCGCCACCAGGAAGATGAGTAGATGACTATGCTACATCAGCCTGAGATTCTGGTAAAAAATTACATTCGTTTATAGTTCCCTCTATAATCATGACTTCATAAACAAAAAGTAGTTATTTTGCATGTAGTATTATAATGCCCATTCCCTACAAACCACGCATTACTGAGTTCCTCTTTTAATTCCCTTAACGGAAAGAAAAACTATTTAGGCAACAATGGATCCAAGCTTTTAAGCTCATACTAGCAAAGCTTCATTATGCTATTCCAGAGGGCATATTCAGTTAGATGACTACACCATAATATTCCGTACCATCAACACTTCAAACCCATCCTTAGTGAGGCCAATCAGGGAGACTGTAGATTAGTTAAAAACAAGAGCTTAGGGCTCTCTGTCATATCATAGGATAACAGCGTGTAAATGACGAAAAATGCAGTATAAAAGCACTCATATTAAGTTTGCACCTTTGATATCTATTTTCTGGCCTCTGCATTGAGTATCTTCTATAACTCATAGTGTTACCACATACCACTTTAGCTGCAATTCAATTTGTTTCAAACAATATTCCTGATTTGACGAGAGAAAGGATACTACTCATCCTCAGAAACAGTGACCAAGTAACCATATGGACAACAATGTTATCATTTTCCCCCTTTCACAAATGAGAAAGCCTTTTGCATATTTCAAGGCTTGACCTTCCTTCCATGAACATGATGAATGCTAGAGCAAGAGACAAACTAATTAACTTCAGAAGATGGAGTACTAAAAGAAGTGATTAACCTCATGGCTATTAACCCTATGTCTAAGAGATTCAAGTGGAAGCTTACCAATGTGCCACCATCTGATTCTCATTTCTCAATATGACGGAATATATTAGCAAATGAAGCAAAATTATACTTAATTTGTACCGAGAATGCAATCAGTAGAAACCAACAGTCCAGCAGATTGGAGAATCAGATTATGATAGTTGGCTTCCCAATGGTATTATAGAAGATCAAGGAATATTAAATCACAAATAAAAACTTGATATTTTCTACATCTTAACTAATTTATATTAGTAAAAAGAAAAAACAAAGAGTTGGTCTAGTAGCAAGGACTTGTTCCTTCATCTTGTGACTTGGAGGCCACAGGTTAAGTCTCCACTAAGGCATTTAAGAGGGGTTTCACCTTATGCTTCCCCTTTCGAGTACTTGGTCCATGTACGCTGGGACGACCTAAGCTTACTGATAGTATTTCATATTTGGCTGATTATTAGTTTTGGTATATTCTTATTCTTGAAAGTATTTACTTATTCATGAATGATCAAACAGGACTGCCCTTGAAATAGTTATGGATATATTTAAAATATTTAGGAAGTTCAGAAACGGAACATACTTGAATCACTCGTAACCATTGGTTCCTGTCTTTCAAGATTTTCAAAGCCTTAGCTGCGGCTATCAATGGGAATTCCACCTCCCAAGCAGTCCATTCATCCAGTGCCCGATAAACTGCCTCTTTATCATTGGGAAGTCCAGAAACCTACCATAGCATAGAAGTGGATGTTATTCTTTTAGGGAAGTTGATGTTTTGCATGCTACTTTATCATTCGGAAATACACAAACTTACAATTCGAACAAGGTTGATTGCCTTTTGTCCAGAACCAGCAGAATCCCTACTTTTCCACAGATGATGCTCTCTCTTCCCAGTCTTGATCTTTTTCCGGGATCTTCGAGAAAAATTAAAATTAAAAAGCTAGATACAATATTGGCAATTATAGACAAGCAGACCAGCTAATGCCTCATAACAAACATTAATGATTTACTTAAAATATTCTAACAAGCATTAATCATAGTGGCATCAAAATGCAGCCACAAGATCCACACCATAGAACTGTAATGATCTATAGAATTTTTCCATGCAGAAGACAACTCAACGAAGTAAAAATATAAATCATCGAGGAAACAGCATCCTCTCAAAACATGCATGTGGTTGGTTTATGTACCTTTTTAATCAGGGACTGCAATACTTCAACCATTAGAAGATGGAATGCAATGTTACTATTTTCTATACGCAGACACTTTCAGTGAGAAAAATAGCTTACTTCTCGATTGAACCAGAAGAAGAAAAACACTGCTGAACAACGAGATGACAGGAGCACTGAACATACAAAGAAAGATACAATTCACTTAACTCCATACTCCGAAGAAATTATCAAAAATTCAGTAACAGATATTATTTCCCTTGCCTGGATGCTTGTAACATTAACCCTCAAAGGGAACATTCTACCTCCAGAAAGTCGCGTCTGCGAATCTATTCTCGCACCCTTTACCTAAGCAATTGACACGAAATATCTATATTACAAAAACATCTAATAATTCTGAAATCCAACCAAATCAAAATATAAATTAAGAGGAGATTCTAGGTGGCAAGACCTGATTCATAGAAATGTGGGGAACACCAACATTATAAAGATTTCGGCTACTACTAATCATCATCTTCTGTTCTCTCGACTTGCAATTTCTACAAAGTCATCAAAAGGCGATACAACAGGTCCGAATCCTTACTTCTGAAAGTATTTAGCAGCATATTAAGTAAGTAAGCATTCAGGATAACTGCCATCAAATATGCCACCAATGTACAGCTAGCAACTACAACTAGCAACTGAAAATCACATATTATTAGAAAAAGACCCAACTCCTTATAAGCTAAACTTACTTAAGCTCCCTATGGACCCAATTCAAGCTATAGATTTTTATGTCTTTATTGGGCCAGCATGGTTACGTCTACTTTTAACGTTAAAGTAGACTCTCTCCCAAGACCATCGAAATACCCTTAAAATGAAGTCAAAACAGCATGCAAACGTAACAAGACAGCTGAGATAATAAAATTAATGTGCAACACAGCTATTAAGTTGACAAAGTAGAAGTTATGCTGTGCATCGTAAATGTTTGATGAAATGCCTGTAAGAAAGACAAGAGAGTAAGGAGCTGGGTGAGAGTCTCCCGCTTGATTTTTTTTTGTTTTTTCCTTTTTGTTTTTGCCTTTTTTGGTTTAAAATTCGCAAAAAATATATTCTATTGTGTTTGGCATGACTTTTGAAGGAGCTTTTCAATCAAAAAATTATAAACAAATTTCCAAATGGTGTCACTTTGTGTCTTTTGAGCTGGTACCTAACTGCTAAACAAGTATTTAACTGATGCCCTTTACTTTCTTATAATGATTTAAACGGTGGCAAAATTGAACAAGTCATCAATATAGAAGTGAATTTCAATGCACCGGCCAGAAGTGTTGTGGGTGATGGGTTGATAGGAAAAACAATATCAAATCAGGTGAAACTTTGATCGTAAAAGGCAAAAATATACAATCTAATTTGAGATTTCGAAGAAGTAGGTTGGAAAATTAATTGACTCTAATAAGCAGGTTAAATTTTGCAAATCTTGTTTGTGACAAATAAGGATTAGATTAATTAATGAAAAAGGCTGAATAATTAACAGAAGATTGACGATTTTATCCAAGTTTGGTCACCATTTAGATTACTGTACAAAAGTAAAGGACACCAGATGAAATTTTTATAACAATTGGAAATCAGCTAGAATAATACAAAGTTCAAGGATACCAATTGGGATTTCCCAAGTTATAAACTAGATCAAACACCATTTTGTTTTTGAAAAAACCCAAACAACACTTTTTAACCTCTAAAAACCAGAAACTGAAAATTACTGCTTCTGTTTTTGTTTCCTCCAAAAGCTATTCTCCAAATGAGAAAATCTATTTATTTGTTCCAATATCCGATTATTAATACAATATTACATTCTCCAAATGAGGAATACTTGATTAATTACAAAATTATACTTTAGTAATAGATTGGCCAAATACCTTTAAATCATAAAAAAAAAATCTTCTTCATTGAACTAGGTTAAACTCGAATTATTTTTTTCTAATAACAGTTTTCTAGATAAACTACTTTTCAGAAATAAAAACAAATTTTATAAAAGCTAGGCCACACAGCTCTCCATCTTTCTAAAGTCTTTGCACACTTTTTCATATTTGTTGAGATGATATTTTGACTATTATTAACTTGAAATATAAAATTAAAAAAAATTACAACTTTTTATTTCCTATTTCATAGACCTCATATGTTCATTGGTGACTCTTAAAATTATTATTATTATTCTAAGACGAATCAAATTAGAAAAGAAAAAAAAAACTATTGTACAACAAACTTCTTAAATTCGAGTGATTTTTTAAGCCAAAATAATGTATTTCTAGAAGTTCTATTATTTTCAATAGACACTAGACTATATTTTAAGTTTTGATTTTTTACTACAAAATATAAATCAGTAAAATAGTAGCAGCGAGGCAATAACACCAACGTGGCATCAGAGGGCCTGATCGCACTCATGACCACCGTCTCTGTTTGCACTGCTCTCTCCAATTTCCAGCCCATTTTTGAGACAAAACTTTGGTTGCATCCGCGACCCTTAATCGCCTTATACGGTTGTAAACGACTTTTTAATTTTTCTTAAGAGTTCAAACCTTTCAAAGAGATGAGATAGGAAAATGAGATAGAGGAGATTAGTGTTAATGGAGGTAGAAGTGGTAATGTTAATGGTGGGAGAATAAGGCAGTGTTAGTGTAGGGATATGAGACGGGTAGATATAGGACAACATGTAAACAAGTCAATGGGCACAAAATCTGAAAAATGATGCAAACTTTGAAATATTAAGAAATAATATAGACTTGGGATATAGAAGACCAGTGCCCATATGGGTTGGCTCAACTAGTTAATGTGGGAGGTGAATATCCTTTCGATCTCTGGTTCAAACCCACATAATGGCAAATGTTGGAGGAATATTTGTTTGGGACATATGTTACTTGAGTTAGAGTCTGTCACACTAGCAACAATGTGTTTAACCTGGTGTGTGATATGTCCATTTTATACGCGT
>CAAKMY010040631.1:0-12855 GCA_901111285.1 Corrigiola litoralis
CTTTAGTATTTTTAAAATTAAAGTTTTGGGAAAATGGACTCATAAAATTGTGTCAGCTTTAAATGAGAAAGTTCGGGTCAATGTCGGATTGGGTCAGTTTCGGATCGGGTCATAATCGGGTCAGGCTGAGTTCGGATCGGGTTCGGATCGGGTCGGGTCATTTCGGGTCTCGGGTCAAAGTTCGGATTATAGCTTCGGGTCAAAATCGGATGTTCGGGTCTGGGTCAACTAGTATCTTTTTTACCTATTCATTTGTGGAAGATTACGTAGTCACTGTTTTCCTGTATTTTTATTATGTTTCTGAACATGATATGTTTCGAAAGTATTAAAAGACTCTCCAACTCAAATTGGTAGTACTTCCTTAAGCGTTTTGTCCGCCTTCTAAAGTATCATTGACATGCCACAAGGGCGAAAAGAAACCTCAATCATGCGGCAGTCGTCGTCTTGTATATCAGAATCTAGTGATACTACATATGAGCTTGCTAAACGAATAAATTCGAAGATCTGGAAAATTGGCATTAAGCTCAGGAAACTTAGAGATGAGCGATCTAAGACACTAAAAAAGAGGATGAAAGCCGCCAGAAGAGACTCCGGCGAGGAACTATTCATAGATTCCTCGGACGAGGAAGGAAGCTGGGAGCAAACTGAGAGCTTAAGTTTTGAAGAACTAAGTGATCAAGTGAAGATGTTGGAGGAGAAACACGAGTATTACAGACGTCACCATAGAAACAAGTTGGTAAAAATGGTGGTGGAAGGCAGAAGAAAGGCTGGACATGATGTTAGCTCTGATGAGGAGGGAAAAGGGGAGGATGTCCAATTCAGCTCATCATCATCATCAGAAGAAGAAAAACAAGAAGAAGAAGAAGAAGAAGAAGAAGAAGAAGAAGAAGAAGAAGAAGAAGAAGAAGAAGAAGAAGAAGAAGAAGAAGAAGAAGAAGAAGAAGACGAGATTCAAGAAAGGAAAGACGAGGAGGATAAAAAGGAGCAAACTGAGATCAAAGTACTTGACATTGTAGTCAATCTAGATGGCGAGGAGGAGGAGGAACAGGCACAGATGATGGCCATACTAAAGACAGTCGAAGATGCCACCCAGATGCTTAAGGTAGACCCACATCTGTTATGGCACAAGGACTCGAGAGGAAATACGGTGTTTCATGTGGCTGCAAGGTTGGGTAAGGAAGAGACTCTGATGCAGCTCATCAAACTGATATTGGACACCAACGGATTATGTACGGTTGAATCGTGCTTGTCAGAGGTGAACAAAGATCGGGATACGCCTCTTCACCTTGCTGTTAAGGAAGGGCACAAGGGAGTGGCGCTGTACTTGATTCGGCAGATGCCGTTGGTGGTCTATGACTTGAATGAAGAAGGCATTTCACCACTCTTCCTGTTGGTCAAAGGTGGACATAAGGAACTTGTTCTTGAGCTGTTCAAAACAATTCCTGGAAGCTCTGTGTTGGGACACAGAAGAGAGGCTCTACTGAAGGCTGGAAAATCAGCTCCTGTTCATGCTGCCCTTAAAGCAAGAGATTTAGGTATGTCTGCTTTAGCCTGTTGTTTATCTGTTCTCTATGGTCTACTGTTCTAGACTTCTAGTATCCAAAAGTGTTATGCTACGAGCCTATGACTGATCACAGATATTTTGAAATGAAGTGGTAGGAGAGAGTAATTTTCCCTGAATAGAATTAATATCTTTATCTGTTACCTGGTCAAGCTTTTTAATGTGATAATGATACATGGTTATATTTCGTCTTGAACCAGAGATGGTACATACGTTGTTGGATAATCTACCGATTCTAATCGAGTCTGAAAACGAGAAAGGGTGGAAACCTATGTCGTATGCTGCATTCAAATGTATGTGCTTTGACCTTCCGTACTTCTATCAGGAATTTCCTGATTACACAAAGAGGTGTGATGCAGATGGCTCCTTCCCGATACATAAAGCCGTAGTTGGAGGTAACGTTGGCATAGTTGCCGAGCTCCTGAGGTGTAATCCAAATGCAATACTTGATGTGGACAAGCAGGGTCGAAGCGTTCTTCACTATGCTGTCAAGTTTGCTAGCTTCGATGTCTTAGATTTTTTGAATGGAAAAAGACTAATCAAGAAGATAAAGCCTCTGAAGGACAACGAGGGCTACACTGCTGATGATTTGAAAGAGAAACTTAAGCGCTGAAATCTTCTGGCTTACCAGGCTTGCAGGTTACAACTGAAGTTCATAGAATGCAAGAAATTTGTCTAAGGTTTTGAACTTCTTAGCCCTTCGAGTGTGAAGTACTCCTAATATGACCATCTCAAATAAAAATATTGTTAGCAGGCTCACTAGTTTTCAATTGTATCTCATGATAGCACTATATGCGATTGATGAATGATTATAAGTTAATCAAATTAGCTAATTGCGGATTATCCTCTATTGACTGATTCTAGGCTCTTTCCCATACAATAAACGAATACACTCCTCTCTTCTCCTATTACGGTTTTCAGGCAATTGTATTGTGCACACTCTAACCTCTCGAGCACGAGTGCTCGTGTTCAAGTGTCAGTTGTGATAACCTTGGGGAACAGACTCGTGTAGCATGATTAGCACAAAGGTCATGATGATTCGTTTTTTAAGTCACTGGTCTCCATGACACAACTTTGATCCGGTTTTTATTGTTGTTTCGTCATTGTTGTAATCTATTTAGTAATTTGCTTTGTTAATTCTTTTACGGTTCTTTCATGATCAAAGGACTCAAGATAGATGAAACAAGCTACTGTTCAAATATCTATAACATGGGAAAATGACTTGCAAAAAAAGATATACTACGGATAGAACTCATGACATTAAAACGAGCTGAGGTTTGAGGATGGCTAAGCAGCGTGGAGATTAGAAGCTAAAGATCAAAACGAATTAGTAAGAAAAAGAATGCAGTCATAAAAATATGAATACCCATTTGTTCAATTAATGATAACCTTATTAAGCTTGTGAGGATAGGATTCTATTTTGATTTAAATGAGTATTAAGTAAAGTGAAGTCATTTTCAAATGTATCCATTCTTTAATAAGCATTTACGAACGACTTTATAATTTAATCAAGTCAATAGTTTATCCATTGTTATGTTCTGTGAGTTTGGCGCACGCCAACCTGAGTCATCCATTATTGTCTGATCTTCTTTACTTCATCCCATTACAGCATTTGTAATCTGTCGTAATGTATGTTTACTATTTTTGTTTTGGTTACTTATTGTATGTAGTCTCAAGTCTGTGTCTGCTTAACGCGTTTCAGTTCTTGACCAATTTATAAGTTTCTAAATGACTCTCTTTAGTTTACTCAACACTATAGGTTACAGTTTGACAGTTTGTTACACTCACAATATATGACTATGTACAGTCCACTTGCATTTTTATAAAAGAAAAGAGTGAGTGTTTGACAAACATTTTTTCAAAACCAAATTCAATCTGTGTACACAGTACAGTAGCAATTAACTTAATTCTCCCGATGCATGGGCCACGTATTTATTACATTATTACTATAATAGTAGTAAAAATGCAACTAGAGGATGCTCTGCTAGCTTTGCAGCCTAACGCAAGTGCTTCTTTGCCTTACCTCTGACTTTACTATTTCCAACCTTTAAGTTGATAATCTTCTCAAAGTCAGGTAGTGTTTTTAAGTAGGTGAAGACTCGGAGTCTATCCTCAGAGAGAGCTATGTCGACCATGGTTTGTCCCTTTTCACCAACCTGATATTTTGCTTCGTTATAATGAGATATAATTTCTTTAATGACACTAATGTGGCCTCCACCAACAGCTTTATGTATAGGAAATAACCCGTCTCTGTCACGGGTTTTCACAGAATCAGGGAATTCCATAAGGATGTAACGAACTGCATCAAGAAAACCTTCATAGGCAGCCAAAGAAAGAGGCTGCCATCCTCTTATATCCTGTGATCCATTGAGTTCTGGTAGATTATGCAATATCTGCTTCAGTATATCTGCGATTTGAAATAATAGTTGGTTATCCTTATAAGGAAAATGAACTATGAGTTATAAGGAAACAAACCTACCAAGCAGAATAGATAAAGACTAGGGCGGAGTAGTCATAGAAAAGCTATAATTAGAACCTGACATAAACTATATGTGCAATGTCGAATACAATAATATAGCATGGATGGTATCACAAACTCATATGAGACTGTTTCATAGTCCAATATCAATGAACTTCGTTAACCTTCAAAAATAAATTTCATTTATAAATCGAACAAATGTAGGTGATGTTGACTGTACTGTAACATGCCTTCTATGATGCGAAATTGCAAACTAAAGATCCTCTATTCAATTATCTTGGAGATAGCAAAAGCTTGATGTGTCTGTTTCATAAATATACACCTCTGCTCTTTTCGAAGAGCTCATGTTGTAAGCTCCTGCTACATGTTAAAATCTTTCACTATCTAAATCAGATGCTTAATCTTTACCATCTAGATAATGTTGCCAATTTTGTTTCATTCAGGCACAAATCTTTAGGAGGAATAATTAGAACATACCCAAGTTCCTCGCGAAAATGGCAGCATGAGCTAGCAGCGCCTTCTTAGCCTTCTGCAGGCCCTCTTTCCTCGAGTCTGAAACAAATTTTCCAGGACACCGCAGGAAGATATCATTAACCAAGTCCATATATCTACCCTCAATGGCTAGGAACAAAGGTGACACACCCACTTTGTTCACCTGATAGGCCACCTCTGGCCTCTCCGCGACCAGATAAAAGGCCACCTCTACCTGTCTGTTCTTTAAAGCAACATGAAGTGGCGTGTCCCCATCACAGTTTGCATTCCCGAGCAGCTTCAGTGTCACCTGGCTGTAAGGCTTACTGTGGTCCTTGATGAACCGAACCAGCTCTTTGACAGTGCCAATTTGCCCAGCCCGTGCTGCAAAGTGGAGGGGAATGTCTCCATTCTGTGGGATCATTGCCCGCAGTCGGTCTAGCTCAGTTTCTGATGGCCCTGAGGTCATGCACCCGATCAAATCTGGTTCGGCCTCCAGGATCCGCATTGCATCCTGATTCCGCCCTTCTCGTGCAGCATCAAAGAGCTCTAATATTTCTGTTGCATCACCCTGTTCGTAGGCATCTTCCGAATTGGTCTTGATTGACTCTTCGTCGTCCTTCACATCCTTGTCCAAATTTCCTTCTGCAACAATAAATCACAAAAAAAGTTAAAAGAATAACGAATCTGTTTGTAGAAGGTATTCATATAAACATTAAGAGCACGTTTGGTTGAGAGGGTGTAATGTAATCACCATTACATCTTACTTGACATAAAAATAGAGGGGAAAGGGAGATATGGAATTAGGAGATGTAATTATCATAACTCCCATTACACTAACTTGGGTAATGCTCATTGTTAAAAATAAAGCCATGTTATCCCCATTACATGAGTAGAAGTAATCAAATATAGTCATCTCCATGTTAGTCTCCTCTCTCCTCTACCCCCCCACCCCCCTCAATTTTTAGGCTAATTAAAATGTAATGATGATTACATTACAACCTTCCTACCAGACATAGCCTAATACAATTTACTCGAAACTCCCTTGTCATATTCAAAGCAGTCTATATAGATCACAGTACTCAGAAATACCATTATGAATGTAACCTTCTTCAGTTTATAGCATTGAAGTGTCTGATATTATTGGAAAAAGCAGGGGAAAATGAAGTGATAAACTGTAAAGAACTTCCAAAAAATCTCAAGTACCTTCATCGCTATATGGTTCCTCATTTGACATATTCCCTGCTTTAATTGCTCCTTCCCCTTCGTCATCATCCTCGTCTTCATTTTCGTCCTCGTGTTCTGCTTCTGATCCTGATCCTTCTATTCCTTCCGATTCTGATTTCGATCCATCTCCGCCTTCTGATTCTGAGTACCAGGAGCTGCCGCTCTCATCAGTACTAGTTTGTTCTCCTGAAGACGTCTCGAACTTGTCTCTTGCTATGACTATATAGGACTTCCGACCACCGGACTTGCTTGATTCGGAGCCTGAGTCTTTGTATTCTTCATCCGATGATGAACTATTGGATTCGCTTTCGCTTTTGCTTTCGCTGTCGCTGTTATTCAGTTCCTTTTTCTGCTTCATATCAGCTGCGAGTGCAGCCAGTTCAGCTTCCATAAGCTGGATTTGGTCTCCGAGTTCATCACTAGAGCTCTTCTTCTTATTGCCCTTGCTGCTGATAACAGCACGTTTCCTGCCATCATTTTGAATGGGCTTAGTGCTCTTCGGAGAATCCTTGTTCTTGGGGACCTTTGAGTTTGAGGAAAACTTACTGTTTGTTTTACGGGTGCTCGCAATGGGAGCCATAATGTGCTAGTGTATGTATGAGAGCTCCTTTTGCGTAAACTACTTTGGTGATCTTGTTAAGGTAGATAATGGGTAGGTCAACTCTTACTGGCTGGCTTAGGTCTTTTTCAATGTATTAGACGATGCTTAACAACCATGTTGAAATAAAATTTCGATAGTTTATTGTTTATGTAAGTTCTCGTGCTATTTTAGTTAAATTTGCAGCGAAAGAAAGAAAAGTTGACTTACTACTACATAAATAATACTCCCGCTGTCCGTAAATTATATTGCACACTCATTGCATAATGCATCATGCATCTAAATAAATATGGATATATATGTGTCATATATTTGGTGAATATGTGCAATACATTCGGTGAATATATACCCTATAATTAGTGAATATGTATTTTATAATACTTGGTGAATATGTATTGTATACTTGGTGAATGTGAACTATATGGTGGGCGGATATGTATATTATATTATGTATGTCAAAGTTGATAAATATATAAACTACATCGATTTATGTGAATATGTATTGTTATAATGGTAAATATGATGCATGATGCATCATATAAGGGGTGCGCAATATAAAGATTGGAAGACACTTTATAATCAACTGCGCAATGTCGATGTCATTGTTAGTGAGCAACGGTGATGAAGCGTACGTGATAGGGAAGAAGAACAATAATCATAGTTTGTTGGTTCCGAAAAATATCGAAAGTTGACAGATTTGAGAGAAACCTCGATTTAATATATTTATCAAAACTGTTTGAGAGAAATACCAAACGAGTGTTTAAATAACAGACCCTAAACAACTATAAAAAAGAAAAATTACGATAAGGTCCAAAAGAATAGAAATATGACTAAACATGTAACGATAAATTGGTAAATTGCGATTTTAACCCTCAAGAAGAGGGAATTTGGCTAAAATCCACCGTACTCATTACAATAGCAGTAATTCTTTCTTAGAAGCCTGACTCTGCACGAAAAACTACGGCTTTGTTAAATTCTGACACTTGCGAAATTCTTTCGATGTTCCAACATCTGCATATGAAATTCCGGTCTGTGCCCCTGCGGTTTTACATTTTCCAACTTGTGCCCAAACTTGTTATGACATTCCAGTACGTACCCCTGAGTTATTGATTCATTCCAAATTGTGACCAAAACCTTCAAATATATTAAATATTCAGTTAAGTTATAATAAATTAGTTTTTCTTTGTCTATACAAGCAAAGATATTTAGAAAGTACTAATTTTTCAATTTTTTTTCTTATTTATTCTATTAAAAACTTAGAAAAATATTTCATTTTTAATTTTTATTTAAGTTCAAACCTTCTAAAATTCTAAATGTTAAGTATTTTACATCTAGAAAAATATTTCTTTTTCATCAATGGCAAATGAATACTAATTTATCTTAATTTTATTAAATATTTTTAAAAATATCTTAATTTTTATAACTTTTCAATATGGTTACGTTGGATTAGTGTGTCATTTGAAAAATTTCATTATTTTATCCTCAAAAAATGGATGTAGAATAATTTAACATTGAAGATGAATATTTCTCAGAGGATGTCATCTATTAAAAAAAAATGAGTAATCAATTTATTTAAAGTTAAGAAAATAAACTTTTAATACTTTGGAATTACAATTTCCAAAAGAAAATAAGTTGAGAAAATTTTATAAAAATAGAAAAGTATAAAATTAATAGAAATCTAACATTTTATGAGATTTTGGCTATGAGGTGGAAAAATACAATAACTGAGGGATACATATTGAAATGTCATTATAAGTTTGGTCACAAACTAAAAAATGTAAAACCACATAATACAAACTAGAATTTCCCTAAACTCTATTTAAGCCGCATCAAACGGGTTAGTTTTATATTGGTGACTAATCTCAATGATGATTACGATGTCATCGCTACACTCATCAAACAGACCCGCCCATTTTAATGATGCTTGCTTATAAAATTATCTTGGACGCAGGTAACATGACAAACGGCAGCACTCGAACAACGAAAATGTTTATGGCTTAAAGCAGTCGGTTGCTTTCTCTGCTTTCTCTCATGATGCCACACCGACTTGGCAAAAAGAAAAAAAAAAAATCTGCCCACCTACGGTATAGTACCGTTGATATAACTTTGGGCAGCTGCAACAGCCATCGTATTAACATTGTTACAAAAATAACCATTTTAAACCAAATAGTGACTAACAAGACCTTTCAATACTCGCCTGCTAAGAGCTGGAGCTTCCAATTAAATCTTTGTAAGTCTTTCCATCTTTATCCCTCATTGCAGCAATTATCTGAATCTTATGGTTGTGTTCCTTCTCCAAATACTCGATGATTCTTCGTTTGTTAGCGGCAAGATGAAGAAGTGTTTGACGCTTTTTGTTCTTCAATAATATTACCTCTTCCGGACAATGTGAAAGGAATTTATTTAGAACACTAATGTGACCTGCACGTACAGCCTTGTGAATGGGAAAGCACCCATCATCATCCTTAAATGTTGCACTCTCAGGAAAATTCTCTAGGAGGTACGAAACTGCTTCAACATCTCCTCTGTAAGCAGCAAAGGAAAGAGGCTTCCAACCTTTTTTATTTGTTGATTTGACAAGGATAGGTAAATGATCCAACAACAGTTGCAGAGTCTCTGCCACATTAGATGAATTATATATAACAATAATAAAAAAAAACTAAAAATATAAATAAAACAATCAATAAAGCGAATTAAGAACTTTTTCCAAAGTTTTTATTTCAAAATATGTTACGAAAATCACAAATAAATTTGAAACTCGGCCTTTGCAATAATAGATGGTATTTCTAGTCATCGAAATATCTCTAGATTTATGTCTAAAATGGTGCATAAATGAGTAAACCTCAGTCGGAGAATAAGTATTTGCAAGCACATATCTACCTGTGTAGAATCCTAAACTTTTGTATCGGGCAACCGAATACAATAACTGCATGCGACAATAATTCTGAGACAACTTTAGTTTATTCTTTTACAGATAGATGTTTATTCTATACATGTTTTTTCCGTAGTATTTTTGTGGATTCCAAACTATTCTTCGTTATTTCAAGACACATTTTTTGTTAGACACGAGGATGTTTATTACAGACTAATTTCGTTATCACGAGACACACAGGTGTTTATTTCACACAATTGTCATAGGCAATATATCCGATAGACGGACACAAAACTTCCACGATCATGTAGAGTTTATGTTGGTTAAGTGTTTCGGTCAATTGTTTTGTGACAAGTACAAAGAGTCTTGTTTATCAAGAACTTTCCAACTATCTATCAACACAATATTGCCGCTATTTTGGATAATATACATTTGTTACTCCTTATTCGATGGTATGTAATATCATAAATCAATCATTAACAATTCAAAATATATATAAATGGAAAATTTTAAAATATTTTAGTCGACATAAAAAGTTTGTTAAGTAATCAACTTTTTTTGCGCGGGGGGGGGGGGGGGTTATCTATACTATATACTAATACAGTAAACAAATGCCCCACGTGTCATTACTACAAAATTCTAGCATTTTTCTTTTTTAAAATAATAATGTCTTTAATCTTCCTTATATTCCTCAACCATCCTAATTTATCTGTATCAATAATGCATATATACTCTATTGACAAAAATAAAGCCACATATTTATGGAAATTGATCCCAATATAATTTGTAATATACTTTACTACTTTAAGGAAGATAAGTAAATCTAAGTTCATTTTCCTATATAAGGAATACCTATTAAGGGAATATATTACATCCCTAATTTTTAAGGCTACCTATTAATTGAAAGTAGGTCTCATAATCACTTTTATGTAAAATAAATTTTCTATTCTTTTTACGCTTTGTGATTACATTTGGTGAAAAGTACAATAAAAAAATATATTGTTAAATATTTTCAAGAGTGATATTATCAAAAAAAAATCTATAAAAATTATACACTCTTATTAAATACATTTTCCTCATCCATCATTGTTATAACACCTTTGCACAATATTCCCTTTAGATTTTTAATTAATTAAAAAATCTCTACAAAATATTCCAATCTACATTATTGAACTAACTGCACACAATTACTTTTGCTTTTTGTTTTGTAGTAACTATCGTAACTTATAAAAAATACTAAATGGTTTTATTAAAAAAAATTGTAACTAATGAATATATTCATTCGCATATTATTACTGAAAGAAAATATATTATCACTAAAGGAAAAAGATTACCAACTCAACAAAATAATGAAATACTTAACTATTTTTAATTTGCGCCTCGAATTGATTTTCTCTAATTTGTGGCCCCCTTCTCCCTTTTTTTGTAAGTATATAGCATTGTATTGTTATATTTCTAAAATAACTATAGTGATATTCCCCTAATAAACATTTATAGATATATACACCCAACATGAGTGACTCATTTGGTAAGAGACTAAGGGGGCGTTTGGTATAGGATGTGGAATGGGTTAGAAGAATGGAATGGTAACAAATGTTGTTACTTGTTAAAGTTGTTTGGTTCACTAAAAACAAGAATCATTCTTTAAGTAAATGCAACATTATTGGTTCATCTTTTGATAAAATAACCTTCACCACCTCTCGCCTTCCCCTTTCAACACCCATTGACCACCTCTTGCCACCATTGACCGACACCTTCGATAACCTATCCGATTATTATCACCATATTTTAATCCATAGTTAGCTAACGAACATCTTTATAATGTTAGTTTTGTCAAAAATCCATCTAAATTTTTATAGATCAACAATAGTAATTTGGTTTTTCGAAAATTAAGAAGAAAGGAGGCCATGGATGGGGTGGCGGCGTCGCGTCAAGGAGGGCGGCGGCAGGTGGGCGCAGCAAAAAACGGGAGCTCGGATTGGTAGCCGCGGGCTGGTGGCCGGAGAAGATAAAACGAAGGAGGAAGAGAGGAGAGATAATATACCGAGCTTGAAGGGTGGCCGACATAGGGGCTGGTGGTCGGCACTGCCCGTGGGTGATAGTCAGGTGGTGGTGGTGAGGTGCGGGAGGGGAGGTGAAGGAGGAGAGAGAAATTGATAGAGGAGGGAATGAAGTTTGTTACCTTGGTTGTGAGAGGGGTATCATTTGAAGGGAGTGTGATAGAGTGAAGTAAGGGAGTGAAAAAATGAGAACACTCAAACAAACTACTGTAAAGGGAGTGAGGAGATTCACTCCGTTACTGGATACCCAAAATGCCCCAATCAAACGGGCCCTAAGATATCACCCACTATGTCCTCTTTGACTTGAATGAGCCTAATCGAGTAGCAGCTTTGGTTGCTATTGTGCCTTATTATCACTGGGCTTAAGTTTGAGATAGAGCTAGCTTATGGGTTCTTTAAGCTAAGGGTGACAATATTATGCCCCTCTTGCCTCATAGATCGATGCAACAATGTCATCTCTCTAATCTCTCTATAGTCCCTGTCAATCAGGGTCATGGGTTGGTGTTTATTTAGTGCGCACCTAAAGGGTAGTAGCTACGGGTTTCCACGGTAGATAAAAAAAACTACAAAGACCAATTGAGCATTTTTACAATTGTATATTAACTACATGACCATATAGTAGTATAAAGGAAAATTTACATTTTGGTGCCCTGAGGTTTTGGCTAATTCCACTTTAGTTACCTCACATTTTGGTAATTCCATTTTGGTTACCTGGGGTTTCATAAATCACTCATTTTGATGACCTAACCCTAACTCCGTCAGATTTTCCGTCCATTTAGCTGACGTGTCCAATTACTGTGTACATTTAACTTATTAGCCCATCCAAAAAAAAGGAAAAATCCCAAATTAATTTTATGATTAAGGAACACAAATAGATTATTTATAATAAATACCAAAAAAAACCCTTTAAAAATCTTTAAAACCCAGAAATTTACCAAAAAACAACCTTTAAAAATCTCTAAAACAAACAAAAAACACCAAAAAAAAAGACATCCTCCATATACCTGCATAATCCCCTCCCCTAAATCTCCCCTTGTTCGTGTTCTTCCTCATCTCCTCTCTATACCCGCATAATCCGCCCCCATCTCCTGTTCATCTTTCTTTCCTCCATGCCTCTTATTCGCCCCGCCCCCAAACACCCCAAACCCACAAATTCAATAATAAATCCTGCCAACATCACATTTTCCCTAGCCTATACACACTCTTTGTTTCACCATTATGCCTTATGCTCCACCTCCTCGCAGGTGTCGTAATTGCAGGATAAGCTCAGCGGGATGAGGTCGAGAAGGTAGTTGATGAGCTCGTCGTTGAGGACGGAGGATTTGACCACGTTGATGACGATGTTGGGGACCTCGGGGATCATGATGCGGCGGTCGTATGTGAGTGGTTTTATGGAATGGGCTTTTTTCGATGACCCTGAGAGGAGCCCGGAGTTTCCAACGCCCACTAACAGTGGGTTAGGGGTGAGTGGTCGGTTGAAGGAGGTGGTATGTGGTGGCGTGGTCGTGGTGTGAGTGGGGTGTTAGGTCGTGGGGGTTGGGGGTAGATAGGATATGGGTTTGGGAGAGAGATAAGGTTGTGGGTATG
>CAAKMY010040632.1:0-12575 GCA_901111285.1 Corrigiola litoralis
GTAGAGGGGTATTTTGGATTTTACGTTAAACCACAAGGGTACTATAGAGAAAATCCCTTTATATAATCTAAAAAACACAAAAGTAACAACTGAAAAGAACAACAATAGTACAATACTGTTAATCAATTAATCACAACCGTGCAACAACTAACCCTAATATTAAGTTGTTGGGTTTAATCTCCTATGATTAAAATAACCCGACTACGCATTAATAAACTATACTTGTTTTGTAGTAAAGAGAGATTGGGCACCAATATCTAAAATTGCGATGAATAAATTCAAGTGATGATTATCTAATTTGCAACTTAGGGACAACAAGAGTTTATCCTAATGAAGAAGCACAAAGATTTAACAATAATGAAACATAAAGAGAGGAATTGAGATCTTACCACCAATAAACAATAGCTTCAACTGATAAAACAAGATTAGTAGTTTAACTCCTCATAATATGATCACAGAGCTCTTTAATATAAAGTAGAGAGTTCTTCTAATAAAACTAGAGTCATAATCATTAAAACAACTACTAAAACTAACAAAACAACTTAAAATATGCCCTAATTAACTTCGCTCGACTCAAATGAGCATGGCTCGAGTTGAACGAAATAGTTAACTATTGTCTGAGCTTGATTCGCTCAAGTTAAACGATGTTGGCCAACTTAAAACTAATAGTTAAAATAATATTTTGAAATTTATTACCGTTATTTAGACTTTTTCCTTTTTTAGATCGATTTGTAGACAAAAATATAGCTTGTTGTAAAACAAAAATGAACCATGTGACTCTCACGCTCCATTCTCCCCTCTCCTCCTAACAAACACAAACACAAACTGGGATTGGAAATTGGAAAGTAATTGAATGACGATGGAGAGGGAGAAGGAGAGAGAGATAGAGCTAGAGAGCGCAATGTACACCAACTGCCTGCTATTGGGTTTAGATCCCTCGATCATCGCTATTGGCAACACCACCACTCCCAGGGTGGGCCTGTTCCGCCACTCTAACCCCAAACTCGGCGAACAACTCCTCTTTTTTATCCTCTCTTCTCTCCGTGGGCCCCTCCAATCTGCCAAGGTCGATATCAATCTTCATTTCAATCTCCTCATATTATTACTATTATGTTCTTTTTCTGATAAATGGATGATCATTGCAGGATTTTGATAAAGTCTGGCCCATTTTCGACTCCGCTCAGTCTCGCGATTTTCGCAAGGTGGCTGTACTTTGATTCCGTAGTGCATTGTATTCGTTTTTTTGTTAAAAGTAGACGGAGCCATGCTGACCCAATAAAGGAATATAAATGTATAATAACTTAAGTAAATGGTCTACTTTTATAATAAAAGTAACGGCCGGCGTATATGTGGCCCAATAAAGGAATATTAATGTATAACTTAAGTAAATGGTCTACTTTTATAATAAAAGTAACGGCGTATATGTGGCCCAATAAAGGAATATTAATGTATAGCTTGAATTGGGCCCGTAGGGAGGTTAAGTAAATTTAGCGTGAAATAAGTTGGTCTACTTTTATGATAAAAATAGACGGTCTTTACTAATGATTTGTGTTATGGTGTTTGTTTTCTTGGTATTGATTAGTGAGTTTATAATGTACTTAGGTGGTGCAAGGGATCATTAGTGAGCTGGAGGCACAAGGAGCGCTTCCCAGGAGTAATTCCAGGGTTTCTTCCCTTGCTACTTGTTGTGGGCCCAGGTTCGTTGGGTAGTTTTTTTTTTTTTGGTTGCCATTTTTATCGCTTTCGAGATTTTACCTTCAGGTTGCCTTGCCGTGAGTCGTGAGACAGGTCTTATTAGAAGAGACGGTCTAATTTAATTTAACTTGAAATTACACGTGGTGACAAGTTGGGTTTAAATGGTCGCTCTTTATTAACATTGTGATAAAAGTGACTACTTTAAGCCAAATAATGACGTCTAATTTTAACTTATAATTAGACGGTCTCATACAAGACGTTATTGTCCTAGCGGCTATTTTCAAGGGACATGTCTCATGAAAAAATATGCTCAAACTTCATTCGACCATTACTATTCCCCCAATATACTGCACCTTATGTAAGAGACTTTAAACATTCAAAGGAATAAGGATGTGTACCGCGTGCAATCCGAAGTAAATTGGACAATGTAAAGCTAAAACAATAAGGTTTTGTCTCCAACTGGTTATGTCCACAAATTCCACGAATCGAATGAGATAATGGCCCAAACAATTTGACGATCCATAATTGACAAGCAACTAGAACAAAACATATAACATATGATAGACTAACTAATTAAACGTTAATGCACGCTACTCAATGGACTCAAATCTTTGTTTTTATACAACATTAGCCTATTTAGATGTCACTGTTCAATACTAGCGATGAAACTAAGGACCAAACCATCTCTAACACCTTGTAATCCGCTAAGACAGCCCAAACCGTTACCAAGTGAGATCAAAGTGGATTTATCAAGTGTTTTTATGGCCTTGTCGTCTTTCTCGTCTAATGCACCTGCATCAACACCTTACCATACCAGTCATTTAGTTGAACTTCTGTCTTTCCTCTTTCTAGTGAATAATTTCATGTTCTCTAAAAATGGTGCTTTATAAAGTGTGCAACTATCGATTGAAAATCCCTTGTAATATAACGCTATATGGTATATGCCATAGTGTACTACAATTGGCTCCTTATCCTTTATAAATAGTGATGAACTGATGATAATTAAATAGATTGTTTCTCATGTGATTCACCTCTTGTTTTAACTGGTAGGAAAAAGTAGAAACTTAGCGTCCAAGACTTTTGACTTCTGAAATATCCGATCTAAGAACTTAGGTTGGAGTAAAAAACTTCAAATGCGCAGGGCAAAGTGTTATACTTGTTCTCGTTCACCATGGTTTTTCTTCTTCTTTGTGTTGTTTGTACAAGAACATTATAGTAGGGTGATAGAGAGGGGCACCATAATTTTGGCTGATGATTAATACTGTAATCATCTTAATATTATCAATTTTCGGTTGTAGCTCCTGAATAGTGCTAGTTGTAATGTCTTCTCTTCAGTTGAGGTATATGAATTATATAAGTTCAGCATCTTGTTGGGAACATTCTTGGTGCGATCTGTATCATGACTCATGAGCTCTGTATTTCTTGTGGGACTTTTTAACAGCGGTTGTTCTAGTTGCTATCTTTGCGCTGCGGCTGCAGTAATGACTTGTGTCAGTCAGTCATGTGTGCTACTGTGCTTCAATGTATAGAGGACTAATTTTCATGTGATTGCAGATTTGTTGAACTACTATGGCAACTTTCTCTCCATGCTTTGCGTGAAGTTCATCGACGAACTTTTCCTGCTGATGTTGTTTCCAATCCGTTGCCTGGTTCCTTGACTGATGTGGCATTTTCACATGCAGCTGCATTACTTCCTATTACTAAGGTATACACTACTTAACATCTTATTAAACTTGGCTTGTGTGCTAGGATGATAGAGGATGCACTTGTGTACTTGAGCAGCAGATATGATATACCTCTTTTTTGACAGGCCAGGATAGCCCTTGAACGGAGGCGGTTTCTGAAAAATGCAGAAATGGCTGTCCAAAGGCAGGCAGTATGGTCAAGTTTGGCTCATGAAATGACTGCAGAATATCGTGGTCTCTGTGCAGAAGAGGTATAAGCATAACCTGAAAATCAGCATGTTTATGAGGGGCATCCATCATTGCATGTTGATACATGCAAGTGTGCATAATTCAATTGTTAGTAACTATGGTTTGGATTACTTCCAATTCTCTTGTTTAGGCATATTTGCAACAAGAGCTTGAAAAACTTCAGGATATGAGAAACAAAGCCAAGATGGAAGCAGAAATGTGGGATGAACGATCACCGGGTTCCAGTCAAAGTTCCCATTTGGTATCAAAGGCTACTCGATTGTGGGAGTCCCTGCTATCTCGTAAGAGTAAGTGAATGCTGCTTAAGTGTAAATTTTTGTTCACCCTTTAATTTTGTTTACTACCTTATATTATGTTCCTGAACAAAATTTATTCTGCTGCCTCTCAAGTTACTCTCTTTTCTTATGAAACAATTGTGTAGATCTTCAAGAGAAATACAGTACCTGATCTGACCTTGTTGAAATTGAATTTTCAGTTGTGTTAAAGAGAGTAATCATCCCTCAGTTCTCTCTTTCTTTCTACCTTTTTTTTTTTTGTTTTTTTAGCAAACTTAGTGTTACATGTCTAGTCAAGGTCCTCATGGTGTATTCTATTTGCAGTTGATACTATTTTAGCAGATGACAATATGACGCTAGTTGAGACACCGTTAGCTAGCTAGAAATTCAATAATTACTGCAAAGTCAAACTGATTGAAGTTTCAGGGAAGACATTGCCACCTTAGACTTTGAAATTAGGGATTGTCATACCTGTGTTTATAAAAGTCTTTGCTGTGAAACTAAACATTAAGTATCTTCTTGAGTCTTCACGTAGTAAATCATTTTGAAGGAAAGTGCAACTTGTGGCAACTTAATTCTAGGAACTAAAGAGTAACTAGGTTGGGCTAGACAGATTTTATGATCTTCTTTATTAAATGGTAGAATTTTAGTCACTGTAGGAACTCTCAATAAAAATTAATGGCTTTGATTTTGTATGTTACTTCCCTTATAACAAATTTTTTATTGCTGTGTCTAATATTGCACTATTGCCTTATCATATGTGCTCTGTTGGAAGAGTTTAACTTATATTCCTCCGTAATGTGGTTAGCCCAGCATGAAGTTCTTGCTTCAGGACCTATAGAGGATTTAATAGCACATCGAGAGCACAGGTAACTGCATCATCCTTACACCATTCATTCCTCATCTCAGTCAGTATAAATGCGAGCAGTACACTCCTTTATCATTCTTGTAGGTATCGCATTTCTGGTTCCGCTTTGCTTGCTGGTATTGATCAAAGCTCTCAAGTTTTGTTCGGCCAGCCAGGAGACCAAGCTGCAGTTCATCTAGATGAGAAAGACCAAAGTGATGGGTCATACACAAATATGAATAGAGAAACGCCAAGGACAAGTGTAGATTCTTCTCATTCACAAGTAAGCGAGGACACATTAAGCAAGATTGATGACAGAAATGGAAGAGGTCATCCAACTGTTGATGTTGCTGAGATCCTCCGGCGCTGGACACATGCTTTACAACGAATTCATAAGCAGTCCCTTCAACTGGTTACGCTTTGCTTGAGGCTATTTCTTTCAATTTAAATTTCAGCAAAATGCACCTCGAATAGCATACTTTCTATAGCTGTCTTGTGTAACTATAATATATTAACATATATTGCAGGCAAAAGCTAATGATGGAGAGGGTCCAGATATATTGCGGAACACACAAGAAGGTGGCGGGAGTGGTCATGCAGAATCTTTAGCAGCTACTCTTGCTGAACATCGGCAGCACCTGGCCAGCATACAGGTACCAATCTGCTTTATCTGCATTGGCCTCTATCTAAGCTGGTGTATCCTTTCATATGCCAAATCTATCTTATATCCAAGGTTGCCATATTTATACTGAAAATCTAGTTGACCATAGTTTCAGTTGCAAGTTATTTTCTTGTGTGCATATAGCTAAGGAGTCCATGCATGGTTTGCAAATTTCTTGCAAATCATTTTGCTGATACGGAATTTTCGGCAGTTTTGGCTACATCCTGATGTATCTGGATAGGAAGTTGACCGTCGAAAAGATGAAAGCATTCAATTTTTAGAAGTGGTTCTTTTTTTAATTGGCGAGCGCTAGGCTACCTATAGTGCCTATGTTTGAGGAAGCAAAAGAAAAACTAAAAACCTTCTTTTTATACACTAGGTCTTGTATCCATTCAATAGAAACTCTTGTTAGATAAGAGCGGAATCCTCGGCTTTTATCCGGCAGTATTTTCAATTTGGAATACATTTGGGGATGAGTAGTTTATTTAGCATCCATATGGGCTATAGCAACGGGTGGCTTTTGGGGCATCCCGATTACCTTGATCCAACATAATTGAAGCTTTCCCTAGTCTCAAAAGTTAGGGGGATTCTTTGTCCGCTTTGCCTATTTTTGAATCTTAATTGATATGTTTTATTATTTGTATATCCAAAAAAGATAAATAGTTGTAGGTAATAAAATATGTTTCTGTCAAGGTGGATGTTCCTGTATTAGAAGGAATGTAAGCTACACAGATTGTTTTAGATATCTAGGAAGCAATTATTTCTCCTTTTTTTTAAATCTGAAAGTAATTGATGGAAAGTATTTTATGTTGTATTGTTGGTGAGATATGCATACAAAGTATATACTAAGAGGATTAGACACTTACCCTTTGTTTGTATGAGACGATTTGGAGGGAAAAGGAGGGAAGTAAACTCCGGGAGGGAAGAATTCAGTTTCCCCTCTAATTAAACATCATCCCCTCAAAGTTGAAGAGATTTGTAGCAAAAATGAAATTACACCTTCCTTTTTGTCTCCCATTCCCTTCCTTTTTCTTCCCTCCCCTACCTTTCCCTCCCATAGAGGTACCCAAACAAAGACAATAGGCTACGGTCAAACAAATATTGACTCATTTTTATAGGCGTGGATACCTGTGGATTTGTTGTTTTGATAAGTAGAGGTGGTTATGAGGATATTAAATGCTCCCTCTATTCAAGACCAAGCTTCCTACTTTCCTTTTTGGGCAGCTAAAGTCCAAACTTCCTATTTCTTTTCTTGGCAACGTTTCGCAATGTTGAGTGATTATACGTTATAATAACAACCATTTGATAGACCTCCACTTACTCTCAATTATTATTGTTTATTATATTTCTTTAAACTTGTGCTTTTAGCCATAGTAAGCTTGGTCTTCAATGGAGGGAGTATATAAGATGCTAGCTGCCAAGTTTTATTATCAGTTAAAAAAAACTTTTATGACAGAGTGTAGGCGATTACCATCACGTAGAAGTGACCTCAGATTTGTAAAAATTTGAAATTAGAGAAGAGATCAAGCCTTACCCAAAAAATGGCTCATAACACCCTGCCTTTCTTCATTTGATTTGTTTTTATTAATATGTCTGAAGTTTATAATATATTATTCTTGTTCTTCTTCCTAGAATTATTCCATATTCTCATAGCTCCATTCAAGCCCTGGAACAAACTTACTCTGTCTGAAACTCTGAAAGGGTAAAATGAATCATGGAGACGAATGGGAGTGTCAAAGGAGCATGTAGTCTTTCTGTCTTTCTTCATGAGTCTATATTAGATGTTTGTATTGAACAGGAAAATGTACCTCGAGAAGTAATGATAGCAACAATTTTTTTTACAAAATGGGAGATAGTTTTTCACATTAGTTTAATATGATAATGCGAGAAGTAGCTTTTACTCGTACGAAAGGCATTACCCAGCTGTAAAGGTTTAGAGTTTAGCTACACCTGGTCGGTATGCATGACAACTTCAGCAACTTATGTAGTACATAGAATCTTTCTTTCTTGCTTCTTCATACTTAATGACCTGCTAACTTGTAAGTGTCAGCGTACATGTCAGTTGACTGAAAACTGCACTATCATTTATTTATCTATGGTGATCCAAAAGCATTTATTTTTAGAGTGTGATCCATATACCCACTGTCATGTGTGTAACTAAATATAGAATGTTGGTGATCAGTTGCGATTTTAATGCTAGAAAGCCTGACAAGTTGCTATTTGCCATGCTTTACAGGTTCTAATAAACCAGCTGAAGGAAGTTTCCCCTGCTATAGAAAAATCAATTACAGATCTTACTGAAGAAGTGAATACTATTTCTCCCACTCTTCCTCTAACGAAAAATCGTCCTGGCCGGCCTACTTTGCCTATGCAAGCCCAGAACAGTGGAAAGGCAGTGGTAATTGGTTTTCAAATTATATGTTTGGAAAAGAAGAAAACTTTTCAGCTGAGCTGACATTTTTTTCCCATATATGATTTCTTTTTGAAGGGTAGTAGCAGTGATGATATTACTGAAGTGACTTCGAAAGTCTCCAATCTTCAGCTTGAGAAGGTGGTTGCAAGCCCAACTTTAAAGCTTCCTCACTTATTTAGTGTGACGCCAAATTCCACGGGGAAATCGGGAAATATCTACAAGAGTTCTACCTCTCCAGTTAACCATGTCGAAAATTTGTCAGAAAGAAAGTATTCTGACAGTGCTCTGTTGAACAATGCCATCGATAATCCACCACAAGGTTTGTAGTGTTATCTGTTATATCCTTTATTCTGACTGCCGGTTTCTCCTAACTGGTACATACGAACTTACTCATACTTTATAGATGCAGAGAGTTTATATGTCCAGAAGCTAAAGCGGTCTGTCCGGGAGGCAGCTTTATCTACGCAATTATGTAATTATGAATCTTCACGTGATAGCCACTCTGAAGATGGTTCTGAGCACTTCTTTGTTCCGCTTGCGACTGCCGGATTTTCTAGTCTGGATGTGGAACAAAGAGGTCCATCTGTTAGGAGTAAACGATTGTTTACATCTGAAGGGGATTCATCTTTAATACAGAATTGCGTTTCTGACAGTAGGGTTGGCCATAAGCTTGATGAAGTATCAGATGTTCAAAATGAATTTGATTCACTTAGTGAGTATGACAGAATAAACGGATTCCTGTCTACTGCTGGTTCAAATTATGCAGCTTCTGAATCACAAACATCTTTCTATGACCTTGATGAGAGTCCTGATCAAGTCTTTTCACCTCCTTTATTGATGGAAACGTCATTTCCAGCAGATGTTTATGAAGATTTACTTGGTATGTTGTCCTGGCTTGAAGTAGTCTGATCACACTTCATACTGTATCTGCTTGTTAGTTTCACAAATTTCAACATGTCCGACCACCTTTAGTGTTTGCTTTTAATGTTTTGTATCAGCACTGTGTGAGCTTCTGTAGTACATGGCAAGTGTCTTCCTGTTGATATCAGTATGGTCTGTGAATGTCACAATGAAACTGTAGATGTCCTTCAAGTAGGCTTGACAAAAGTACCAAGCATAACCAGCAAACAATATTTTGATGTTATGTCTGCAGGATTAAGCTTGTCATTGTTGTTTCTAAGTTACCTCACCTTTCACTCAGGCATATTTTCTCAGAGATTGTGCTGATTTTGTTTCTTCAAGTATATAAAGTTGTGGAAGGGTTTTAAATTTGCTGTGTTCTAATTTGTTTATGTGAAGATTATGTTTGCTACAACTTTATAGAGATTTTAGCTGGTTTCTAAATTCATCAAACTTCATCATGCAGATGTTGGCATGACGTTGGATACGTTCTCTGTCTTTCTATCTCTATGTTTTCATCTCTGCCTTTTGACTGGAAATTTAAGGAAATCTGTTTTTTTTTGGTACATTTGGAGCAACTAATGTTGCGGGGAGGGGTTATGAGGATTCGAACCTGGGACATCCCCCAGGCACGTTGAGTTCCCAACCATTGGGTCAACCTTGATCCTCAAATCTAAGGAAATCTGTAGAACATGAACATAGGCTATATCACAGCCCACCAAAGTAATTGTTGTTTGAATACCAACATAAAGGTAGAAAGCTGTAGGACCCGCTGAAATCCAAAGCTCTGCAGCGGGAAATTTAACATTCAAATGAACAAACAGGATCAAATCTTAGTCACTACTATAAACTCTGAGTTGTCTAAAAGACTCATTCGCTCTTTTATAGTGACAAAAGTCCCTGCTCATTTGTGAGCATCTAGCTATCAGAACTCAGAAGGCCTCTACCGTTTATCCTAGCAGTTTCAAACATCGAACCGTATTTGAAAAATAGTGATTTCGCTATGGTTTAGCCTCATTAAATCTTCTTCTCTTAATGACTGATAAGTGATAATTGTTGCTATCCTTAATATGTAATGCTCTGTTTCCAGTGGGCCAATTGTGCTACTGATTAGTGTAGGCATTGACCACCTTTGAGAAACCAGTGTGTACTTGACTCTATGCTTTTACCTCTTTTTGAATACTGAGTGCTGGGGTACCTGTTTCTTTTCTGATAACTTGATTAGGAGTGTTACAGCTATCTTTTGTATTGATTTCAGGAGTTGTTTGTATAGGTTGCTGATTTTAGAAATGTTTTAACAAATTGAAACCATATCATTTGATGCAGCACCACTCTCAGAAATCGATGCTGCTCTGATGGAGCATTGAACGAGATTCTGTGTTTTGTGTTCGTGACTTGTTCCTTCTGCAGAATGGATCGTTGGACGAGATTCTGTGTTTTGTGTTCGTGACTTGTTCCTTCTGCAGCATGCTGCTTCTTCCTCCCTATGTTTGACTGGCGCTTGGTTGGTGTGCCCATGTTCTTTTCTGTGCATTTGTTTTATTACCAGCAGTTGGGAGAAGAAAGGGAAAATTGGAGTTTCCCCACGCTTTACATGCAAAAATATAAGTTCCTACAGATTGCCCGAAGTGTGTCCCTCGAGAAGTATTAAACTGTGATCCGGGTGGCTACGTTCAATTCAAGCACAGGAGGGTGAGTCGAATTATAGACTAATAGTTAATTGGGTGCCGTTGAAGTCGACTTTCTCACTTCATGCTTCATCGAATTGTTGGTTTCAGTGAAGATTTGTTGGGACTTAGGACTGACTTGGCTCTTCTTACTTGAAAGTCCAGTGAAGTGTGGTAGTATGTGTTGTAGACGATAAACTGCTGTGTGGTTGGTTTTTCTGCAGATGGAAACAGAACTAGTTTGAATGATAGTTTGTTCCAGGGTACATCATTTGATTGCTGAGGGTATTCCCCTGTTTTTGCTGGTCGAGAAGTTTCTATCGACCTGTAAGACCAGATGAAATTGGACATTCCAATAATGATTTTCCTTGTAGATAAGAGTTCGTTAGGGAAGTCTTCAATACGGTTAGTCTCCAAGGTGGTTGCAGGCTACGGAGTATTTGTCTAGTAGGTGGTTCCCAGCTATTTGTATTTATCTGATGTTATATCCCAGTTGTACCACAATGTTTTATCTATTTGATATCGTAAAAGTATAATCCATTTGTTTAATAGTGTAGCATCTTATTATTTACTCTCTCTGATTCTTTTTATTCTTCCTACTTTTTTATTTTGGGAAAGTTTTTTTTTATTCTTCCTATTCTATGTTTAGTAAGTTTTTGGGGCAAATTTACCAAAAACTTAATTACTAAAATGCCATTAAATACTCCACCAGTCACTTCCACTATACAATACCTTATACTCCGTATATTTTAACTAAACATGTTAGGGCCGAATCCCGTGAATTTCATAAGGAAATTAAGTTCCCGTATAAACCAAGTAACCACTTAATTTAACTATCTTGTTGCTGATTTTAGTTAGTTTGCCAAAAAATTTTTTTGATGATTTTAGTTCACCAGACATGATTGTGTCGGGGGAATTTGTTATAGGCTTTTGGGTTAATTGGGGTCTTGGTTATGGTTGCCCAATCGGAGGTTTCAGACCCAACAAAAAATATAAAGAAATGAATGGGAGTCGAACCCACGTTGTCATAGGGTTGGTGGAGATAGGGAGTTGTCGTGAGTGGTGAAGGGGAGGAGAGAGAAAGACTATTGGGGGATGGGGGAGATCGAGAGAACTAACATGGGTTGGGGAAGGATGGATTGTTAAAGGCGACACAAGGAGGGGAGGTGGGGAGCGAGTCGTTGGACGTGCATGGGTTAAGGAGGTGGTGAGGAAGGAGAGGTTGAGGAAGGGGGTGATAGAGACATATTGTGGGTTTGAGCTTTTTTTTTATGGATTGTCTTTTTGTGCTTTATAGAAACAAGGTCCAATGAGATTGTTGCGGTTAATTTTATTGTGACTTGTGTTTTTTTTTCTTAATAAAAAAAATTTGTTTTTTCCTATTAGACACACATACTTTTCTTGTGTTTCAAAATTGGGACCTCTATATATATCAATCGGGGTGTGAATTACACTATTCGAGTTAGACTATTAGGACTGGATTTTGCCAAGTCCAAAATATTTTTTGACTCATAATTTTTCTAGTTCGAATATAATTCGAAATCAGGATGAGTTTGATTCAAGCCAATTCGAATAATATTGGTCAAATTTAAAGTCTTGTCGAAAAATCTAAAAGTTTTGACTAACAAACTTATTTTCCTATAAGGCAACTTAACGTTTTGGTAATACATCACTTAAAATAACATTAATTATCTAAATATGCTAATAAGCTTTCGAGAAAATAATTGACCTCTATAAATAATAACATTAGAAAAAAAAACCTTATAAGAATGTCCGAACTCCGAAACATCTTCAACTCATATAAATTCGAAGAGAAAAATATTTGTACTATTATTCAAGGGTAAGTCAAGTATGTGTATCGGCTTCAAAACAATATAAAGAAAGTCAATTATATGTATCTCTAAGTAAATTTTTTTTTTTTTTTTTAATTTAGAATAAGACTCCTATTGGGTTTCTAGATGTCCAAATCTTAGCTGATTTCTCTAAAAGTCCACCCAAATCTTACGGAGTAGCAAAATTACCAAAAACATAGTCCTACTCCTAATACTCCATATCACGGTATCACCCCTATATATATATGGAGCGTATAAGCCTACGAAGCTAATAACTCCATTGCACAAAAAAAAAAAAAAACACGAAGCTAAAAAACTCCCAATTACTCCCAACAGTAACTCCTAATAACC